>BMAW01021445.1:1166-14014 GCA_019974015.1 Nephila pilipes | reverse complement strand
ATATATATATATATATATATATATATATATATATATATATATATATACAGAGAGAGAGAGAGAGAGAGAGAGAATTGTTTTTCAATTCTACAGAATGGTATACGATTTCTTTCTGCAATACAAGATTTTTGTTTATGCTTACCTATTCAACAAATTAGCAAACAGAAAAAGTGTTTTACTGATGTTGACTTTCAGATACTTGATGCAATTTATGAAAGGAATAACTCGAATAATATTTGGGTAACTTAAAACTATTTTGCTGAACTTTTTCAATACTTTTTACCTGTAAACATGATTGGAAAAATCAGATGTTTTTTCTTCAAAATGATATATGAAAAATAATCTTAGAAACACTTTTTACATTTTATGTTAAATGCTTCTCCTTTGTTTTAAACTGGATTGAATGAAGAAAAATGGAAGGCATAACATATTTTGAAACGAATTTGATAAGGAAATAATACATAACTACATAATTGATTCATAAATGTATAACCATCTAATGGAAATAAAATTTAACCTATTAACAACTTAGTAGTAAAACATGGGTAAAAGAATTCTTAAAAAAATGATGAAAAGGAATTCTTACTTAGATATTTTACTTTGATGGTCTTACTTAAAATAGATTGTTATGATATTTTATAAAAACTTTTAATACATTTTCAGAATAAGTTACGCTGGCTTGGTAAATAAGAATTAAAACAGCTTTGGAAATTTTCGAAATGTAAAAAAAAAAGCAGAGAAATGCAGATTATTTCATCAACACAAACAATTTCCTGAGGAAAATGCATTAGTATGATGTTCCTCAAGAGTATCAAACAGTATAAGTCTAAAGTTTCTCTTTGTGTGTACTCTGTTATTTGTTTCATTTTCTTAAGTTATTGAGAGCATTATTTTTCAAAAATAGCATTGCGCGACCCATATTTACACAAGGTGATCTTCGGAAGAGTGCTGAAGTATCTAGTTTGCCAGTTTCTGCTTTGTACACAAAGGATGCATATTTCATGCGGGAATACAAATTAAGCGAATGTGATTCGTATTAATGGATTGTTGATAACCCTTAAAAGACACAAATATGTTTTTTCCCACAATACTTTATAAAAAATAATTAATTTCTCAATGTCTGGGACACGAAAATGGACTTACCCTTACATGCACAGCTTGCAACTAAAAATTTAATAACTTAAAAGTAGCATTTATACCGCAAGTAATTTTCACCACGTGTATTACGATATCGGATATGCAAATAACTGGAGTTTCAGCGCAGTCGCACATCATGAACGATTGTAGCACCATCAATAACGCGAGATAACGGAAGAACTAAATGCACATTTATCACACTAGAATTGTTTTTTTTTTGAACAATTGTTTTCCGTGAACAGCTTCAGTACACCTCGCAGAAGAATACCATCTTCATTCCGCTATCTTCCTAAATTCGACCAAAGGAAATTGCTGCCTAAAAATGCAGTTTTTCTTTCCGTGAAAAGATGATGATGTCGTGCGTCATCAGAAAACAGTGAAATGGATACAGGAGGGAACGACTGATTGACGGCACCGATTACTAAACATCTCATAGCACCTTTACACACAATGTTTGGTGCAATTTGCGCTTGGCAGTGCTGTTTCGATTTGCCACATCACGAATTATATCAGAAAAAAGTACGGTTTTTTGCACAACTATCTATTTATATATATATATTAAAACATAAATTTTCCAATTTACTTCTTAAGCAAATCCTACGAAAATATAATTTCTCTAAATATCATTAGATGTGTACGTGCTTACAGATATTTTTATTCAAATTTTTTCTACGGAAAACTGTAAAACTTATTTTATTTAGTTAAACCTCTGCCTATTGTTTGAAATTATCATAAGAACTCTTTATGATAAGCTCACGAAGATTATTCAGTTATATTATAATATTATTTTACAAAATGTGAATTATAAATTACTACGTTTTCAACATATTTTGATACCTTTTTACTTGTATTTACATATTAAAATATGAAACATTTTAATGACATTTATAATAAGCCTAAGAAATTGGAGCTTTATTAAATTTTAAAATAGTTTTAGTTTAATTATTTTTCTACGACCTTAGTAGTGTTGTGAAGCAAAAATAATACATCATACTATATTACTCGTATTTTATGCGTGTTCCAATAGGGTGAACAAAAACTTGTGAATGATAGACTGTTTGGAAAGGTTCCTTTAACTTACATCTGTGGGGTTCTTTCTGACTTTATATTTAAATTTCCAGCTCCTTTCCAACCAAATGACACGTGGTTAGAGAAATTTAGTAAATTTTAGAAAGAGAGTGAATATATATAATCAAATCATTTTTAAGTGACAGTGAATTGAATTAAGAGAAAGAAAATGTTACGGTAATAAGAATATTGCAAGTGTGAAGGGTGTGGGAGATTCTTGCAAGCTTACGTGATTTATATAGACTTGGGCCCAACGCTGTATGGTCGAAAAAAACCTTGGAAGATTTACACGCATCGTATTCTGGTAAGCGCATTCTTTGATACATCATGGGAGTTGTTAGCACATGTGGAAATGATTTTGAACTGAAAGAAAGAATTACCTGTATTGCCGAATTAATAAATGCTATTTTGAGACGTAATGGAGTAGATTCCTGAACTGTTGGCTTATGGCCATTTTTAATTACTTTATCTGTGATTGGACTTAAATAGAAATTAAGATGTCTTATTAAACTAACATTCAAGTTAACAAACGAGTCGGGTATTTGGAATGAGTCACGCTTGTTCTTATAAATATCTAATTTTAAACAATTTCGTTACGGAGTATTATGTCTCTTTAACACGGTACTAAAAATAAACCGTATTAAAATGGTAATAAACCAATTAACGTTATTAAAAACCAATTAAGGTAAGTCATTGTTGACTGCATCAAATAATACATGTCCATATACATTTACAATGTTGTCTTAAAATCATCACATAAATCTTTTGAAAATCGTTAAGATGCCAACAATAAGAAATTAAAGCAAATTTTAGAGAAATAATATTTGGTTATATATTTCTCTTTGAGGAGTAAAAATATTTTAAATATGGGAATTATTTTATAAGAAATTAAATTAAAACAGATGAATAATAATAATCAAACAAAAAGTACCCAATCTAAATAAACAATCGTTATCAAATCTGAATAAAGTTATTATCAGTTAAATATCTTTTATTGCGTATTCATTTCCCAGGTATAGATAATAGATATGTAAATACATTACTGTACGGTATTTGTTACAACAGTTTATGCATTTTTAAATAATGCTGTGAAATTATGAATAATATTAATAAAAAAACAATCTAGATACATTTGGGTTAAAAGAATAAACTCCTTTTTTGTAAGAGAGAGTACACACTTTATTCTGTCTCTACAAATGTAACAAAATAACATGTAATGATGACAATTGAGGTAAATAGTTGGTGACGCGGGTAACATGTTTCACAGAGTATCCACAAGAGGAACATTACAAAGGTACAAGACGAGAGGGTTTGATCAAATGTGATCTTAATGCAAAAAAAGTCTTATAACTAGATTTCGAATCATGGTAAATACGAAGGAGAGAATTACTTTGGAGTAAATATTGTTTGTTCGATTGCGATTGAACTTAAAGACGAAAAAAAATTTTAGAATAAAGAAAAGAACACGATAAGATGAAAATAAACTTTATTCTGTGATCTGTTTTCATATTGTGTAATTTTCGGTTTTAAAGATAACTCGTTTATTTATTCTTATTGATAGAAAATGAGTTATTCAAAACATACGCAAAAGTTGTAGCATTTTACATTTTCTATATAATTTATGGTGTAAAGCGCAATAAATCGAGCATATTTTCAGCATCTTCAAGTTCTCATATTTTTTTTAAGAATTTCAGTGAATTGATTTAATTTTTTGCATGTCATTACTTAAAATTTCATCTTTGACAACAAATTTTAATTATTCATAAAAAATTTAAGAAACTTTTAAGATAACGCTTAAGTTTTACATTATTTAATAGTATATGACTTTCACGCTCTATCTAAGGTAGGGTTTTGCACTGGTATATATATGCATATATCTAATTTTGAGGATTCTTTTTAAATATCCTCAATATGTAGTTATTTTCGTTTACAATGCATACTTTTTATAATGCGACAATTTTGTTATTTTACTGCAATATATAGTTATTATACTGTTAGTGTGTATCCCTCCAATGTTGTTATTATTTCAGGATAAAATAATGAACAGCTGGGATGGTTTCAGGAACAAATATTATTTAATACTTGAAAAGTTCCACAGCACTATAAAGGATACAAAACATATATAAAACTCAGATTCACGAACATCACTCCTTCATTCTGTTAAAAAAGTCTTTCTAGTCTTCCATCGTGCTTGCGCTTCTAATCAAAAAAGAACATGTGGCGCCATCTGGCTACCGTTTAATAGTACATGGAAGGTAGTGCTAAATTACGGTGTTACATCTTCCCCTTACACCTCTGAAGGCCGTCTCGACGAGGTGGTGTAATAATAGACATGTCATTCTCGAGGAGTCAGTGGTTCCTCGAGGAGTCAATGGTTGCTTTTGAGGTATTCCTCTACTCCTGAGAAGCACTACAGGAGATTGAGTCTCTGTGTTATTGTGACTCAGAAACGGTGTTAAAGCTGATGCATGGTAAACACCTAAAGGTTCATAAGATTTGTCACAACTGGCTACCACAAAGATAGTGGGATAGCACAATGTACGGCCCGTCTTTCCTAGGCATCAATTTTGCACTTCTCTCTTGACTTTCTTTACTTAATGGGTGAAGCTTTACCCAGACTAGATCATTAGTTTTATAGACAAGACTTGGCTGACGTGATTTGTCTGCAAATGTTTTTCAACGATCTTGACTCTTATCAATGTTTTCTCTAATCTGTGACATATATCCTTCCAAACTCTTTAAATAGGGTGTGGATTCCGGTACAAAGTTATCATTATAGATGATATACAAGAATGAGACTTTGATTGATATTCAAAACATAACATAACTGTTGCATTACAGCAAACATAACATAACTGTTGCATTATCGCACTAACAAATTGAGTCCCATTGTCACTTATTAGACGACGAGGCAAGACATTAAGATAGCACTTTAGGAATAGATGGACTCTAATTTATGTATAATGGATGAATATTGCTTAAAACTGAGTCACGCGTTTTCAATACAGGAATGTCAACTAAATTAATCTAATACTATTATTCTAATTTTATACTCACTGACTAAAATTAATGAAGGAATTACACAAAAGTTCCTGTCGTTAATTTTATGGAAGAGATTAGCATAACATAAATTGTCGAAATTATAACTGTTTTTATTTTTTTCTGTGTAAAAGAAGCTTGAAATATACAATAATTAAAGAATGTCGTTCTAAAAGACAAGATTTCAAAAATAAAATTTAAAAAAAAAAAAAAAAAGTGAAACAAGAATTCATAAATTAACAAAGTTATAATTGATTTGATTATTTTGGTGTAAAATAAGGCAAAAATATTTTTTAATTTAAGAATGTTTTAAAATAATTAGAATAAATTTGTATAAAAACGGAGAAATGTGAACATAATACTAACTCGAAATTTCATCAGATTAGTGCATTATTCACGTTCTTATTAAAGGCCGTTCTGAATATAGGAATATATGCAAACACAGTCTTAAAAGAATCCTTTAAAGTACATACTTCTCTAAAGTTTTTTTCAATACAACGGAGCAAAAGTTTTATATATGTTTAATATTTTTACTACTCTTGAATACACATGCGTTTTTATTTTAATTCTATCTCATTGAATTTTCTATATATTTATGATGAAACATGAAGGCCTTACTCATTTTAAACAGATACGGAAATTCAAATTTTATGAACTATCTTTATACACTTTCAAGAGAAGCATATGAAACGAATTTATAAATAAAAGTTCCTTTTGCACTCTCTTTTTTATATAGAAAATACTTTCAAAAAGTTATATTAGCTATTTCTTTCATGTTTCTGATTCTCAAACGTTCTTTTTCGAATGCAGCGAAACGAAACAAACAACGTTTTCTGAAATATATCATTGATTCGAACATATTTCGAAGTTTTGCGAAGAACTTATACACGAATTTCTTCCACCATAATTTTGGAGAAATATTTTAAACAGCTTATTGTTTCAATACTTTTCAGGTTATAATTGTTATTTTCTGACATATATACCTCATTATAAATTATGTATATTGCAGAATATTCACGAAAAGTGAAGTCAAATAAATAACGAGTAAAACAAAAATAATTAGATATGTTATTCCAGAAAACATTTATGCTCATAAAATGATCACCACTGTATTGAATTTTTTTTAAAGCGATGAAATGAATAATTAAAAATTGTTGCATTTCAAAACAGGATGATTGCATTACTTTTACAGTCCTGAAACTATGGATAACTTCTCTAAAATGTTTTATTCTTATATACTTTATAAGTGATTTAAATGTCTCATCTATCATATACTTACTGTAATTAGTAATTTCAAAGTTTTTTTGCACACTTTTGCTTCTCTAGAAATATATTTAATCATAAAAGCTGTTATCCTGATAGTAGGTGCAGATTTTATGTGTATCTCCCGATACATCTCGAAGGAGCTTAAAAGGATAAGTGAACATATTGAAAATAGCGTAAAACTATTAGTAATTTAATTAATCGGCATCAGTTTTGCAATTGTTACACTACACGACTTTGTTATTTTGGCATACACATTTTTTGAAGCTTATATTGTGCAATACAAAAAAAATTACCAATGAAATTCAAATTGAGACTGAACAAGTTAGAACGTATCAGAAAAATAATGATTATTGACAAGAATGTTTCATTTCAAATTAGTCTACGGAATATAGGGGGGAATTAACATTTATATTAAGTGGACAAATTTAACGTACATCATTCCCGTCTACGGGAAGGGGTCTTAATGGTATCAAAGATCGAATCCATGACCCTGTGGCCACAACTCCGTTATCATGACTGATAGGCTACCACGGCCACATTCTTCCAGACAATATATAATTTAAAATTCCTAATTTTTAAAAAATACAGTAAATGAAGGAATAAAATAAAATAACGCTCATTCATAAACTTTGTTTTTCGTCAGAAACGTAGCTTAATGTTCCAGAAAATAATGTTTTAAAACAGTAGGGTAAATGAAAAAGAAAAATTTAAAAACAAATTAAAGCGATAAAGGGACTATTTGGAATGACGCCATTTAAAAACAATGCACAATACTATTTTATAATACACAAGAGTTTCGTTTAAAATTATTTGTATAAAGAGCATTCACTATTAAATATTAAGTAACCTTAGGGATAAATTAAAATTTCCAGAAAAAGGCAAATAAAAATACGTGGGTTTTCTAATAGTAACAGTAAACATTGTTTTCTATTTACAAACTTGATCATTTGAAATATTCATACATATATAAAGCTCCCGGGTGAATGTTTTTTATAGTCAAAATTCCATGATTTCTATTCAATAGCTGTTTTGAATCATTAATCTCTCTCTATCACTGGAACTTTTAATTTAGTTTATTTATGCATTAGATTATTGAAGAGTATAATAAGTATAGTTATATAAGAGTATAACATGTAAAATTATAATCATAACGTAGAATTATATTTATAGTATTTAGAAATGAATTGGTTATTTCAAAATTCACAGAAGTCAAATTTTTGCAAACACAACCTTGAAGATAAACTCACAATCCGGGAAAAATTCGCGCTATTCACTTTATTACTTCTTGTAATATAATGTAATCGTTGTTCATTGTATAAACAACTTACTTAAGTCACTTACTTAAGAGGTTGTTTTACGCAATAACAAACAAATTTAATAATAACAGCAAAATTTAGGATTAGAAATAGCGTTTTTAGTTAAATATATAATACCGTGGTCACTAAAAAGTTTTAAAATTGCTTATTTCCATTTTATTTCATCATTTTATTATTTTGTATATATTTATTTCACTCATTCGAATTTCTTGAAAATTCACTTTGAGTCTCTAGAGGAATCTCCACTTTTATTCAAGACATTCAAATCAATCTTGGAAGTACACGTATACAAAGTACATGTCAGTTATTTATACACGAGCACATTCCTGTTTATTGGAACGGAATGATTCACCTTCAACCGCAGACAAAATACCCTGTGAGTTGTTGGTCCCTAGGGTACCTGACCTAACAATATTCTCACCGCAATTCTGTAGAGCAGTGCCCCTGAATGTAAATAGTTTCGATTTCAATGTTTTCTAAAGCTTTCTCTTGAGCTCAGCGATATCGGCAAATCTTTGAAATCAGTGAATGGAAAAGAAAATCGGAAAGCTTTTTTTCACCCTTCAACAATTTCTTATTTTTTTTTTTTTTGAACCCGATATTTATGTCAGGATACTAAAACAATGAGCTTTTCCTTTTCTATTGTTAAAAAATATGAAAATAATGAAAAAGAATGATTTTTGAAACAATATCTACGGAATCAAAACGCTGGTGGAATTCAAACTATTGGAGTAAGAAAATGTAGAATGTGCGTTAGGGTATAGTTGTTTTATCCATTTTTCAGATGAATTATGCTCGTAACAAATAAATTGTAAGAATATATACTTTTATTCAAGAAAGTCTTAGTTTCTGTTGCTGATTTAAGAAAATGTGCAACATAAAAATGCTTTCAAAAAGGTACATATCAGAAATTACGTTTTAATCATTAGTTGAGTTACATATATTTTTATAATAAAAGAAATTTCAATAATAAGTTTAAACTGGAACTCCAAGCCCTGCATGGATTATTTTTTATAATCAGAACCAAATATTCTTAGAATGTGACATATACTAACTGAGAATATTTCCCTCTTAAAAGAGTCAAATCAAAAAATTAAACACAAGCATTTATATAATTATGTATTAAATTTTTATTCAATTCATACAAATGCAAAAAACACTTATATATATTAAGTTCAAAAAAAATTATTTTTGATATGAGAATTTTGATACATACAAAGAACTAGGCATAGTGTTTTGCTACTGTTTAATTAATACTGTAGCTATGCTTGTTTTCTGGCAATGGAGAAAGATCCAGATCCAGCTTTTGTACCATAAATCTACATTCATTCACTCGCTGCATCTAATTAAACTTCGGTCTGCAGGTTGCATTCGACCATGTTCGATAGATGAAATCCACTTGCGAGGCTACATGTGATCTGAAGGTCTTATGTAAAGAGGCATGAGTGGAAGTGAAGTGCATTCTCGAACTCTTTTGTATATATTCCTATCGCTAAACAGTAAAGTCGAGATAGGCTTTTGATTATATCATGCTGCTCCGTCTTGCACCTCAGTATTCTTATTTATAATTGTTTACATTAATTTAAAGTAAAAATATACTGTTATTTTTTTTAAAATATGTATAGGCTTAATAAAATCTCAAGTTAAGATTATTCTTTGCTCTTTATTTGGTTTGAGTGTATTTTTAATTGACATTTTTGTTGCAGGGGCGAGATATTAATGATCATTGCGACTGAGCAACAACGTGGAAGTCTGTTCCTTAAAGATCTTTCTCCCGAGTTTAGACAACTAGCAAATCCAAGTAGAAGCTTAAGAGAATCGACTGACCCAACAATTTTTGTGATAAATTTGAGCTACAGTTTCCAGATTCATCTGAGTCGAAGATCCAGAATATACCTGGTTTGTTTGAAAAAGTGAACTTTTCCACGAAAGTAGATGAGAAAGCAGCCCATATGATGAAGGGGTTCGCCAAATAATTGTAAAAGAACCTGCTGATTCAGAATTAAAAAATTGTTGATAAATTTGTAAAAAACAGCCGACTGATAGAAAACTTTATGCTTACTCGGATTACCAGCCTTGAATTTCAGAAGCTACCGTATATTTGTACCGTATATACCGTATATTTGTCAGCCGATACAGACATGGTTGATCTACAATCCCTGATTCGTATCATACTTAAGGAAGTGCTTCAGAAGATCCTACCGGAAATGTCATATACTGATGACGAATCTGCATCTCCAGGGGATATTGCATCATTACTCTAGTATCAAGTCGTGGAGGCTCTCGCTCTGATAACAAATCCAAGAAGATGCAATACCTTTTCATAATACCAAGCTCCAGCTAAACAATAGCCAAGACGCTAGAAATCTTCCCGTTTGCAGCTCAAACCACATCTGGGGAGAATTACCGAGACTGTGCATCTAATTTACCAGTGTAGACGTCCGGGGCACGTAATGTGTTACTGTAGAGGGAGATAGCGAGTATTTGCAGAAGCAACAGCCACCGGAGTATTCAGCGTTTGACGAGATATGGGCAATGAATACCAGCAAAGTTTTGATGATGGTTATATACGACTTACTGCACTCAATTGTAGAAATAGCATACTTCCGCCACTCCTTTAGTCTTTTGCAGTCTTTGTCGCTAGAAACCGCCCCAGCCGTTCTCCACACCGATGTCGACGCCTTTTTCTATCAGCATGAAAAAGAACATGACCTATGTGACAGCTCAAAAAGCTGTCATTGATTCGGGTGCCGATTATTCCGTCATATTCGATGAGCCACGTAGAAAGATGTACTAATGTTTACTAAAAATGCAACTATTTTAAAACATGCTTGTGATAAAGCCATAGCCTCTTGCGGACGCTGTGGTTTGAAAGTATATCTAAACGAGACGATATGGCCGGTTTGAATTTTTCGTGTTAGTTCAATGAAGTCATCAAATGATACTTGTATGAAATGTTTTTCGAGCTACAGATACTGTTATGGACTATAAAATGAAGAACTGAGACTTCTCGACATCTTTCCTATGAACACATAATCGAGTAAATCGGATTTCTCGATTATATTCCGCTAGAGATTACATAATTGAAGCCTATTCAATAAAGCAGATATGTGCTCTTAGTCTTCAAATCGAAGAAAGAGATCATAATATAGTAACTGTAATAAAATTTTAATTTACGAAAAAGGGCTATTCGTGCAGCCACGATTAAAAATGGATGTTACAAGTGTGGGTAACAAGTTGGTCGCATCGAACTCAAATTGTACCTAGAGGAATGAAAACAACCACATTATCAACGATAATGAATGTTTCCATCCGTTCGTTGAATGATAAGAGCCGAAATTTGATTAGCAGAAACATCGGTCCGGAAAATATGTAACTCAAGAAAAATTAAGAAATATGCTAGATATTGAGCTTACTCAGAAAAATGAACTATTGAATTTACTTGAAGAATTTAACTATGTATTTGACTTCAATAAGAAATCCGATCCCCCAACAGTAAAACATTGGATCAACGTAGGTGATAGTGCTCTGATCGAACAAATACCTTATCATATCTCATCTAAAGAGAGAAGTGTGATAGAAAACGAAGTACAACGAATGATAAAGGAAGAAATCGTACGACTGTCAGACTGTCTGAGGTCATCTTCCGCAGTGCTCGTGATGAAGAAAAATGGAGAATGGCACTTTTGCAACGATTATATAAAACTAAACAAAGTTACTAAAAAAGACGGAAAGAATTACTAGAAAAGATGGTCATAATTTAGGTAAAAACAAGCACTTTCGAAGAAAAAAAATGGGCCTTTCATTCATGTTTACTAGAAATGAAGGCTGGACGAAAAAAATATAAAATTGTGAATAAGAAAAGTTAAGCAAAAGCGCCCTAGTTCCTTAAGGAATCCAGAAAGTTTCTTTTAGTTTGGGACATCTCTTCACTTACACGTTCAGATCCCATCTAACGGATAATTCAAAAAAAAAAGTGGTGAAAGAGTGTAGCATATAGACAAGGTAGTTATTCCAGGAGAGTTACTACCATTTGTTCAGCTTTTACATGTGTGTATTGGTACACCGTTCAACGGAAATTTAAAACGACAACGGAATACGTGTATGTTAGAAGGAGATAAAATGTTTACGAAAGGAGACAAAATTCATCATGTTAGTCTAGAAATAGTGTACGAGTGGATAATAAAGGTAAGGAATAAAATTTATTTTGACATAATTCTAGAGTAATTTAACCCTCTAAGTGTTTCACACGCTTTTTACCGTACTGTTCGAGATATTCCGAAAGCGTTTGCGCCGTATAATCCCGTGTGGCTGTGAGCGCACCCAAAGCGTCAGAGCCGTACTTTTTCGCCATCACAGGATGTATTCGAGATCGTTTGCGCCGGGTTTTTCTGCAATTCCTTTCCCCCCTTTTAAAAGTTTTACATCTTGTTAGATAATTGGGGAGGGTTGCGGATACACAATGAGCTTTGACAGGAAATTTTATGGCTTACAAGGGAACCCCACTCTTGCCCTTAGGGTTAAGACATTTTCCATTGAGACATTCGTTCAAGAGGGGAAGGGGAAGATTTCCTTTCAAGTGTGTTTGTCGGTCAACTTGAGTTGAGATTTTATTGGGTTTATGAAAGAAATGCGTCCTTTGACCTAGCTTTCGAGATAAAATTTTTTATTTAAACCAATCCAAAAACGCTTTAAAGTTCAATCGTAAAATTAACTAGATTTTATTCCTATTTTTTAAATAATATTCATTTGGAATCTTAACAAATTCAGATAGAGTATTAAACCTACTTTTTTTTATATTGTTGGACAAATTATTTTTTCTATGTTTTCTTTGATTGCTAAAAACTCGCCTTTTTCCCCCTCACTTTAAAATTATCAGATAGAGTTAAGTTTTTATATTATATCTATAAATCTCGAAAAACATCGCTAAATATATATCTATAAAATATTTATGTTTAAATGCAGAGAATGTATGAAAACAATAAATACATTCTATTGTTTCATTTATGTTCTTTAATCACT
>BMAW01021443.1:1127-15603 GCA_019974015.1 Nephila pilipes | reverse complement strand
AAACAAGTTTTTTCTTTAATAAATAAATATTTCTAAATACATTTATCACTTGGAAATCTGACAATATAAACATTCTATACTTTGATTATTTCTCTTTGAATTATACATATTTAACTTTGTATTTAGGAAGCAATAAGAAATGGCGAAAGTTCTTATTATTCTCTGGATCGTCATTCATTGTGACAGGAAGACATTTAAGGGCATGAGGTGGCACAATAGGGCTGATGGAATATTTTGGTTATATTGGCGACATCAAAGCTCTCGAAGTTGCAGAGAAAATTCCCGGGAATCTGCAGCTTATTACGAGTATTATAGAGCTTGGGCTAAGCATAAAAGTAAGTAAATACATTCTTCATTTTATAAGCATATTTTATCGATAATTTTGAAAGCAATTATTTCAAAACTTCATCAAATTATTAATGAATGTTATTCCACGTGTCTTGTTTCAACTGATACCTCATTGACATTATTGTCTTCATTTATTATAATGGTGATAATCATGTTTCCAGTGAATTTGATTACAGTTTCATTTCGTTTTCCACAGACAACATGAAAAGAAAGCAGCCTCGAGATTTAAAAGCTGCTTTCAGAAACGCCTTAGAAAAGAAAGCTGAGCTTGAAAGGGTAACTCACCTGGATACAAAAGACCAAATATTTTGGCGAATTAAAAGTAAGTAACTCAAAATTGTTTTCGTTTATTAAGAAATAGATTTATTTAAATTAAATTTTTATTCTCATTTTCCAAATTTTGATGTACTTAAAAGGAATATGATAAAATGACTATATTGAAATTCACTCCTATACATCATGAATACATATAACTCAAAAAACTATAATTATTATATTTTTCGGTGTAACAATTCATTGCAAATTTCCTAAAAAGAACATTGTGTTCGTTATTAGAAATTTAAATTTTTTTTTTTCGTTTCAGATTTCTCATCTTTTCATTACGATCCAAAGCAAGCCTTTGAAGAAGTAAGGAATTCCTATTGACATTTATTTATTTTTTTATTTCTTTTTCTTATGATTGTTGGAATAGTTCAACTCCAACATTTGTTCACGGCGTTTTTGATAAGCTATTTTATTTTGAGTGCTAGAATCCTTCAATTAGAAGTAGAAAAAATGAAAAAAAAATTTCTCATTTTTTTTCTCAATTTAATTTCTCAATACTGCGTAACGGGAAATTTAAAAGTATTTATTATAAAATTAATCGATGTTAATCATCATAAATTAAATCGAATTTAACTATCAATTGTAAATAATTAAAATGAATGTATTTTTAAATTATTGATAGTTATTTTAATTGAAATCTGATGGTATAAAACCTCATAAATAAAAAAAAAACTTTTAATCATTAATCTTGATTAAATTTTTGATGGTAAATTGATAACTTCTTAACATTTTTTGAACAATATCATATTTATTCATTACTACTGTTTTAGTTTCAAAAACCAGAAAAAGGAAGTGCAGGTCGAGGCAAAAAAGAAACTTGTCCACTTCAGAAATATTCCACTCAAAACAACAACGAATTTTCAGTGAACTTTGGAGCCTCTACATCGAGTTCTTGCGAAGGTAAGGGTACGGTATCTGTGTAGTGAATTGTATTATGTTCAAAAATGGTAAATGTTAAACTAAATCGAAATTTTAAATGAGAGGAAAGTTGATAATTTAATTAGATGTGTGTAGAAACAAGTTAAGAGAATGGTTGAGCCTGAAATGAATAAGAACATACATTGTCAATTAATTTCATATTCCACCCGAATTTATTTCTGTAAATAACATTGTATGAATTATTTGTCATTTGTCTAAATGTTTAATTTAATTATATTGCGAAAAATACGAAAATTTGTGAGGTTTGCTTTCATTTTTATCCCGTTTTGTATGATTTTATTTTGTTCTATCCATTTCTGTTCTTCAAAAAAGACCATATTATTTTTCAATAACTTATACTTCTATATAAGTACTGGAGTGAACTATATATTCTAGCTTTTCTTCGTAAGCTTCTTCTCTAAATAATTTCGGTGGAGAGACGAAAGATTAATTTAAAGAGAGAGTACAGATGAATGAGATCGATTGAAGTTGAGATTGTTGGAAATACCGTGTTTCAATTGTACGTTCACTAGCACTGGTAAAGACATACCGTGTCTTGAATTAGGATTAGACATGGATTTAGTAATAGCTTCAACTTACATCTTATTTCATCTGTGTTTTGTTTAGTTACATATAGTTTCCAAAGAATAGAGTTCAAAGTTTAAAGTAGTAATTACGTTTTGATAAAAAAAAAAACCGGTTGGAGTTCGTTGAAAACTTATTCAGAGACACAAAGAAGTAATCACAATGGACTGTAAACTCACAATTTACAGAAAATTCCAAATGTAACTTGGCAAAAATAATTTTAACTTTGTAAATGTAACTTTACGATTATCAGAGCCGACTTGGGCTTAGAATAATTCGGCTCAGGCTTGGTATTTCAACAGATCGTATAGTTCCAGTTTTCGCTTTCCATTTACTGCTGTGAGCCCTGTTTGAGAAAAGAGACTGCGCCTTTGCTCATGCTTTACTCGTATTCATTTTCAAATAACAAACAATATTGGTTAGTTATCAATTAAGGTCAATACAGTAACAATCAATATGGTGGCCCTATCTTACTTCTTCGTGAATCGGTCTCGATTCAAACTTTTAAAATATATACTTAGAAATTAATCAAACAGAATTCAAGAGGATGCTATAAATTAATTTGAATTACATCGTGAGAGATATTTTAAATAATTATAAATCTCACAGTAATTATTTTTTCTATTGGCTCCCTATCGTCTTTGATTTCAGTCCTAAAAATTTCCTTTATCATTGAATTTGATTGTTAATTGTTTTCCTGGTAAATCTAACTAATTCTAACCATTAATATATCATTAGTTTATGAATAATGTATTTCATTTATTTTATTTCAGAATTTTCATCCTTTCACTACAATTCAGCTCAACCTTTCGAGGAGGTAAGACAAATCATTATAAAACGAACCTAAGTGATTTATTTCTTTGCTTTCAATAATAAAGTATACGATGGTAGTATCTGTCTCCCTCAAAATACTCTAAATAAAACATTAAACCCACGAAACAAAACCGTATTCGCAGATTTTAAGTGATAGCTTATACTTATCCATATGCATCAGACAATTAATGGCTTATGTTTAAAAAGATACCGTAAAATCCCTGTAATATGTAGTTAATCCCTTCTATTATTAAAAAAAAAACTCCTCTTTAATGTAGAAGAGGACACATAATCAAGTTTAAAAGGAAAATTTGGATTTTCTGTATAAACTGTTCCTAAAAAAATCTGAAATTTCTCTCCTCAATAAGATTATGAGATCGTACAATATAAATAATTTTGAGTTAAATACTTATTTGAATTTCTAAACTAAAACATGAACTGAATAAAATGGAAAAAAATTACGTGTGCATATTGTTATCCATGTATGTTCCCTAGTTATACAAATTTAGCTTCATACGAGTACAGCTTTTATTTAAAAATATAAACTAATTATAGACCCATGGAGATTTAAAAAATTCATTCATCAATTACCAAACCCTTTGTACAATATAATTTATTGTTAGTTGTATATAATTCATACAAATATAACTCCTGTAAAGCTTATATAGACAAACAGTTACACATAATTTTATTTATGAAGATTAATTTAATTTATTCATTAAATCACCCAGTTTATTCATTTATTCGACTAATTTTGTAACTCTCCTTCTCATTTAACTCTATAGTCCTTATTTCAAAGTTAAATAGCCATTAAAGCAAATGAAGAGGAAGACAGATAATAGCCAAGTTAAGTTTATTAAAATTTCATGAAATAACGGAAATGAAGTACTTGCTTTCTCTGTCTGTGTGTGTCTACTGGTAATCCTCAACACGCCTGAAATTAAGTTTACAATCAATAATAAATTTCTAGTTTACCAACGCATTAATTCGCATTTGTAATTCCTTATTATTTTATTTCCAGAAACAAATAAAGAGTACTTCGAACCGAGGCAGAAAAGGGGCTTTTTTCTCTCAAAAACACTCAGTTCAAAACAACAATGAATTCCCAATCAATTTTGAAGCATCTACTTCAAATTCACGTGAAGGTAAAAATATTTCCGAATCCTAAAGAAATTATGTAAAAAAAAAAAAAAAAAAAAAAAATTAGGAACAAAATATTCTGAAAAAGAATAGTGAAGCACTAAAAAAGTCTAATTAGACAGATACACATTTCAACTCTCTGAGCAAAGAAACATTGATAAAAAACACTAAAGAAATATATAAGAAAGAAAAATTATTTTTGCATTAGATCTTTAAAAAATTTATTCGCTTGCGAGAAATATCATTATTAATAATAATTTTCATTTATACGTATCTGATACACGTAAAGCAATATCTATGTGCATGTAAAAGTGTACGCAAAAAGGAATGTTTTTAATTATGATTAATATGATATAATTTTACTTTGAAAAAATGTAGCATTTACTAGTGAACTGCTCGTGACTAATGCACTAAATCAAGTATTAGAATCGACGGTATAAGTTTATCGCCTGAATGAAACTGAAAAATTTTAGAGTGGTTCTCCTTACATTTCATACCATTTGAGGAGAATGGCAACATCCAGTAGATGGAGTACGCGTAATCATAAGCTAAAAATAACCACTCAAATGGTTCAGAGTTTTAGAAAATGATCTGAAAATAACTTTCCACTCGTAAACAAATTTGTAAATTAATAAAATTATGGTTTTTTTGCATTTATGAACCAATTATTCGAAGGAATTGCAAAAAATCCAAGTATCCAAGCAAACATTTTAAAATTTGGAGGAAAAATTGAATTACAGTTAATTCTAATTATATTTACTCAGAGGCCTTTAAATTAATGAAATTACAACAACAAAAGTTACTAAATTTTTTTCATAAAGCAGGATTTAAAAACGATAAAAGGTCAGAAGATATGCTAAAAACCAATAAAAAACACAATATTTACGTATATCTTTAATTTATGAATAATGTTTGAAAATTATGTGCAATCCCGAAATATTCTGCTGTGAGTCAGTAAGATTTGACACATCGACAAAATCTGGAATCGAAAATGAAAGAAACACAATCATTCTTTTGAATGACTCATGAATTGAAAAAAGCAATGATTAATTGTTTCTGAAGCATTTTCAAGATTACTTATCAAATATTTCTCTACTTACATGTAATGATGTATAGTTAAAAGTATTGTGTAGTGTACTCGGTTTATGTAAAAATGGCAACAGATTTCAATTATAATTTTTATTTATAATTATTGTTCTGTGTAGTCAGATTTTATTGAAAAAAATATCTTATAATCAAACAATTAACGTCATAAATTTAAACATATAATCTATTCAACTTTAACTAGTTATACGATTGAAAATGAAAGTTATAATTTCTAAGCCTCGTATCATAAAATAGCAAGTTGTGCAGTTTTTCCTTGATAGAAAATGCTTTTATATTTTAATTTATTTAACACATTTTGTGTGTTGTAACAAAAAAAAAAAAATGTTTTTCATTACAGAATTTCCATACGAAAGAAAAAGAGCCCCTAAGACAACAGCCAAAGTAAGTTTTGTAGCTTACTTATTCCGTTCCGTTACTTCTTAATGTAATAAACTCTTCTAATTTCTTTTAATTAAACGTGTTTTCTTCTCCAACTCTCATGAAATGATCTAAATTTTACTATCACTTGAATTTTGGAATTTAAGTAAAATATATGTTAATATCAAGCACATCTAATAATAGAAATACTCGTAGAGATTAAGAATATCGATTCACGATTATATAGTTTTAATTAATTGTATACATATTGAAATTCTTCATAACATCATAATCTATTTTACGACAAAATCGACTGAAATTTTTTTTAGTTAATTTTAATGAAACCAAGAAGAAAAAAAAATTCAATGTACAACTATTGTTTAAAAAACTATATGAAAAATATTTTTCACACTTAAAAACTCGGCTAATCACAATTAAATTTAATTTCAGACTAGAAGTCAGCCGGGAAGAAGAACGTGGTCTAAAAGGAAAAAATCCCCACCCAGTGAAACAATAACGAATTCATCTCAAAGCACGTATTACCAATCGGCAGAAAATGCAATATCCCTTGAATACGAAAGTAAGTTTATTTCGCACATTTATTTGGTCATGTTCTCACTATAAAGGAAAAGTTTGTGAAATATTATCTGTTAAGTAAATATTATGAAAAGTATTTCATATTTGTAAATGCATACGAATTATTTCCAATTCATAATTGTAAAATATGGTAACTGAATTATTACTCTCAAAAGAATTATTTGCAGACAATTGCATTGTTTGAAATTGTTAACTTGGTGAGGTAGACAATTTTACTGTTTTGAAATTTAATAATTTAAAATAAATTTATGATAAGTCAAATAGAAAGCCATTTTAGGAGTGTAGTAGTCTACGTGAATAATTCCAGTTACTCATTATAAATAAACTTTATCATTTATAATTTAAAATTTTGTTTTTAGATTTCAATACAAAAAAAGTCATTGGGACATAATGTCTAAATACTATAATAAGATTACTTTCTCTCTCTCACGAATTGAATTAATATTATCACGCTTATTATACTTCTAGACGGATGAAAAAGCCTTACTTAATATTTCTAATAGTTTAGAGTGATTTTTAAATGTATTTATGCTTATTTTCAGGGTCAAATAACAACTCGCCTCTGCCATCCTTTGAAACCTTGCGAATAAATGACAGCGATGGTACTTCTTGGAACGAATCCTTGAGGAACAGCATATCGGATACTGAATTACACCCCCAACAGTTCAGTAATTCATCCTTTCGTGAGTATTAACAAATTTCAAAATAATTGTTTTGTAAATATGCTTTTTAAAGAATTATGTTAATTCGCATGAGTGTATAAAAAGAATTTGAAGAATACTGAGATTAGAATTTCGATGAAAAGGAAAAAAAAAATTCTTTAAAAAGGAAATTACAAGTTAAATATTCTTTAGTATAAATGAACTTTATTTTCAAACATTTTTTAAAAATATATCAGTAACATTATTTGGGTCTAATTTCAAAATTAATGTGCTTTACATCGTTTTTAACATAGCGAAGACACCCTTCCCTAAAGTTTGATACATTTTACGTATAGAATTTTTTTTAAAATATTTCCAGGGAAAAAAAAAACTAAAATTTAAAAAAAAAAGCAATGAATAATATTAATAAAAACATGAAGAAAATTCAGCATTATATGTGTTCAGTTAAAAATACGAAATGTAGTATAAATATGCTCATGGAAGAAATATTGTTAAATTTTCTTACATTTTTTACTTAAAAAGGTATGCATAAACATAAAAAAAACTCTAAGTATTGTTTATTTCAAACTGTTAATCAAATAAAACCTAGGAATTAGAAAGAATATTCCTGTTAGTAAGCAAGACAAACATAATATTACAGTATGCATATACAATAAAGCCTTGTTAAGTCGGATTAATTGAAACCAGAACCGGTCAAGGATATCGAAATCCGGATTAACCAGAGAATAGGGAGAAATAAGGTAAAATAAAACATACAAGAAATCATCTTTTTATTGGTCAAATCTAGCACGAATCATATTAACAGGAGGCAAAGGCCGCCTACATTGTGAACAATAAAAGTAGCTTAAAGTTGTTTTATTGTATTTTCCATAAAGACAATATGGCACTGTATGCCATTTATCACTAATGGTAGGAAGTGTAACTACAGGTATTCTTGACTTCGTGGCATAATTCTGTTACTCGAATCGTCTGTCATCTTAAATATTAGTCTAATTGCAATTCTTAAGTTCAACTTAATTTCTATCTCAAATGAAATAGTTAAAATAGGCACACAAAAACAGTTCAAGAATTAAGTCAATTATTTTTCAAAACATTATATATCGTTTCTCCAAAAAAAGGGAAATGCTCTCTTCTATTTCATTGTCCTCTACGCGGGTACTAACATCTTCTGTAAAATATCAAAGATTACGCTTACCGGAATACGATGCGAATAAATCCACTATGGAGAAACTTCCACCAGACAGAGTCGGGCTTTAGACCTTTTTGATCACAGATAGATTTTTGATACGCAAGTAATTCCAGCATACTATTCAAAGCCAATTTTTGCTGTCTTTCAACTATAGTATCTTTTCTGTATCAAATCCAATTCTCTATCACTTTCATACGACTTGGTTATATATATTCACTCCACTTCTATAGTTCACCTAATTTGCTTAATCACGTTTCGTTTGGTTTGAAAGGTGCTAGAAACTTAAATATAAAGTCAGAAAGGAACCTCCGATGTTGGTTTAGGGAAATTTGAGGAATAGCCTATGTTACAACTTTGTACAGCATATATGTAAAGTCCCCCCTTTTTATTTCAGACATTCATAATTATTAGAAGATTTTAGTAAAAAATAATTTTTTTTCACTGTGCTGGGGTGATACAAATAAATGTTACTTTGGGTATTTGTAGATCAATTATGAACATTTTTTTAAAAAAAGGGATATGACTTAATGAGCTTCGTGACGTCCTTGCTTCTGTACGCGTAGGATCTGATAGCTCGAAAAGCATTAAGTACTCAGTCAACAAAATAGGGAGATAATTCTTCTAACCACTTTTGCTCTTTTCGAATAATAAACAAAAATAAATGTTTGTATTACAAATGTGAGGTGGGAACTCAACCGAAGGTTAACTGAAAATTCTACTCATCTCAATAATAGTCAAAATTGATCCGAGCCATGAAAAATATTTATAAAATGGGCCCGAGTTAAATAATACCAGTTATCAGAACACTTAACTATTTTGCACCCAAATCGTGTGCACTGTAATCTCGCTAACCTTCTATCTCCACTCAGCACTTTAACACGCTCAATCGAATTATCTGATTCTCTACTATTCACTGACTTTCATTTTTCAACATTGCTGTATAAAATACGGCAATGTCAATGTACATAAGTCACGGTTTATTCACAAGGCAAACTTCTCAAATAACGTCATACAGTAGCCCCAAAAGTTTAGTTAAAGGAAAAAAAACTTGCGAGAATCCGTAACAGTATTCTTTAGTGAAATGAGCTCGAAATTTAAACCAATTAACTATGTATATTTCAGATGAAAAAAGTGACGAAGATCTCTGGACACCTCAGTTCCTTTTCAATGCTGATCGATATACACCTCCCCAGCATTCCTCAGATATTATGGGAGCTCAGAGTAAGTTTCGTGGTTTGTCATTTGTTTTTCCTTAGATTTAGCTTTTCTATTATTAGAAAGAACTGAAATTTCACTGATTGTTTATCAGTTCAATCAACTTTCAGCCGAGATCATGGATTTCTATGCACCGAGTCCACAAATTCCTGCGAACTCATATCCATTCCAGCCGACCCCACCTCAGCAGAATACAGATATCCTGTTTGATACCTGTAGTAAGTATTTTTTTTTTTTTTTGGTCTTTTTCGTCGGGCGTCAAAATTTTTCTGCGTGAAATGCAAGAGAAATATACTATATTATTAGAAATTTTAAGGTTTCAATTTTTTGATCAAATTGACAAAAAATTAAGCTCTAGTGTGAGAGGAAGTAACTAGAGTTTTAATTTATTATGAGATTTATTCATCGAGCGTTAAAAGAAGAGGAATCATGTTTGTGCATCTGAGAAATTATCTCTCAGAGAAATTGTACTGAATAAATTCGTCGTAAACTTTCGCGTAATTCACAATTAAATTGTATTATTACTCTGATTCTATATATTTTTTTTTTTGTTATCGCACACTTTTTTACTATTCTTGCAACGGGTCTCATTCGCTTTTCCCTTTAACTAACTTTTTGGGCTATTTTAGTACATTATTAGAATTGAGAACCTCGCCTTGTGAAAAAACCGTGACTTGTGTAAATTAGAATTACTATTTGTGTAGTGAATAGGAAAATATAAAATAGAGAAACTGGAGGTATTAGAGAGATTAGAGATGACAGGAGTTACAAGAAGTAGTGAGATTGAAAAGTTAACGATACAGGTGATCATTTAAAACCATATACCTGATTCGTATTCAGTCATCAGAAGTCTATT
Organism: Nephila pilipes; assembly: GCA_019974015.1. NCBI lineage: Eukaryota > Metazoa > Arthropoda > Arachnida > Araneae > Nephilidae > Nephila > Nephila pilipes. The sequence goes on along the minus strand of BMAW01021443.1, from coordinate 5,492 downwards.
GGACTCCAATCTAGTTTATGCAACTCTACTATCTAGTTTATGCAATGTGATTAAATACATACTCTTCTCATTACAAATATAGTTTTGATTTCGATTACTGTAAGACGGAATAAAATTAATTGAGGATAAACTAATTATTCATTGCATCTCTGCGGCTCTTTATGTTAATAATGAAGAGGATGCTTTGCATACTTCATAAACCTTTTTTTTTTTTTTTTTGTTTCTTAAAACAATTGCAACGTTAAATAATACTATCCATTGATTTTTTTTAGGATCAGGTCGAATCCTTTCGTACAAAAAAAAATCAATATTCCTTTTAATTAGACTGCGAATGAAAAAGTTCCTAATAAATCATAAGTAACAATAGTACCTTAAATTATCTCAATAGTAATTTGTTCATTTCTTTAATACTAATTAATTAATTTTCATTTCAGATACGGAACTCACGAAATTAGGAACGAAGAGCACAGAACATTCCTCTCACCATACCCATTCATACCCATTCAAGTATTCATACCCATTTCTGCAAAGCGAAACAGTAAACAGGCAATTGCTCTCAAACAACTCTCATATTTCCTCACTAACGTCTAGTTACTCTGTGCCTGGTCCTACAACTCTGTCGAGATGCTCAAATCTTCCAGATTCACAGACAACAAAACTTAATAGCATTTCAAGAAACACTTATCCTCTTGAATGTAGTCAATATTCTAGTCCAGCATTTTATCAAACAAGTTCATTCCACCATGAACCCTATTCATGTTCATCATCATTAGAAAATGCAGCGAACAGCTGCTTTTCGTTTTTAGAGACACCACCGAGAGAATCATTTTCAGATGAAAAATTCACAGAAGTGAAAACGCTGCATCCACATCGTGACATTTTTAATAATGATCAATCTGTAACGTCAGAAATGGCCAATGAAATTATTGACAATTTAAGTAACAGTGAAATAGAAAACATTCTCGAATGTGTAAATAAGATATTAGACAGTAATGGTTGTTTGTAGTGTTGTGAGTAGATCATTGAAGTTTACTGGAAAAGAAAATCTGAAAACATTTTAAAAATTATTTTCTTAAATGGTAGTATAAAAGAACCATAACATGACGGTAATTATAAATCCTACAATTTTGCAATGAGATTTATATTGTTTATTGATTAAATATGTTAATGAAAATCATATTAAAAATATTCACAACAGACATTTTGTTTATTATATTTCTATTTAGGAAAAAAACTAATAAATGTTTTTTAATTTTTTTAATTGTTTTAAAGTGATTTAGAGATTATTTAAAACAATGATAGTAATATTGTTTATTAATAACACTTAAAATTAATTATAAATTTGCCTATCGATTTTCCCATATAAAAGTATATGTTTTTAATGGATTTTTCTTTCTTGATTATTGATTTTATGATCATTATTTTTTTCGAAACTATTTAAATACAAAAAAATTGAAAATTAATGTAAAATGCTGTATCGTATACTTTGATTAATAAATAATAAATTATTTATTAAAAAAATCATAATTATTTGAAATTATTGTAATTATATCTTACGTATGAAAAAGTTATTTGTCGTATATCATTATATGTTTAATTCTTGCAAAATCTATCGATTTTTCTCTATTTTTTATATTTTTCAAGTCCTTGAACAAAAACAAATTTGAATTATTTATCTTAATTCAGACATGTGATTTTTCTGTAGCTGGCGTTTTGTATTATAATCTGTATTATAGAGTGATTTGTATATATTGTTTGTTTCGAATAAAATTGTTTTTTCTCGTTTTTGTACTTAATCGGCTTGAATTTTTACCTTTAATTTCAAAAGTAAAATTATAGATTTACTTCTTATTTGTTTCCTAGTTCACAAATTCCTCTTAAGATACATTTCGCTCAAATTATTTAATACTGACTTAAGAAAAGCCTCTATGAGATCTGCGTAAGAAATCCATATTTTATACAGAGAAAGTAATGACTTCGCATCAATATATTTTTTAAAAAATAAAGAATTAATATTTTCAAAGTACCTTGTTTCTAATTTCATTTCTTTTTTTACGAAACAGTTATTTTGTCTGTTTTATTACGATTGTGCCTTTCTTCTATTTCCATGTGTAGAAGAATGATAAAAATGACTTTTGACAGGTTCATTTGAAAAGTGACAAGTCCTCGATACATTGAAAAACAACGACGCTTATTTGTAATATATTCAATGCAAAATACAATTTAGCGAACTGCAGTTTTTTTTTTTGTTGTTCAGTAAATTAACACACTTTAAAGAAAGACAAAACTTCAAACACGAGTGCTATTTATTTCACCTATTTCGATACAACCCTTTTTGTTAGATATGACTTAAATGTGATTTATCGGTGCAATGAAGATGAATAAATTAATAACACTAGACAAGAAGTTTTAACTTTTTTCTTCTAGCACGAAATATATTTTGACTGTTTCTTACTCAATAGACTGTACTAAATCCGATAATGACCATTAAAAAATGCTTAACACTTATCGCCTTTTTGTTACAGTGACCATTCTGAAATCCGAGTAGCAAGCCTATGATTTTCAAGTCTCCGTAAAAATACCAGTTGTACGTCGCTTACTGAATTCCCTGTACTAACTCAGACATACTGCCGTACATTTATTTAATTTCCACTGTATGTGCCTTCGGTATTGACGGTTTAATATTGTCATCGTATAGAAATACTACCTTAAGGCTTGCCTTAAAAGTATATGAGTTTGTGGACACTCTCCATTCTTGAGGAATATGTTCGGCATATACGAACTTTAAGATCTTGAATAGATGAACCTATATCTAAGAAAAATTAACCTTGTATTCTGGGAGGATGTTTACTTATAACTATATAATGTTTATGTTTAAAAGTTTGGCACTTTAAAGGTTTTTTTTTTTTTTTTTTTTTTAAAGTGGGTGTTTCAGTTGTTTCTTGCGAGAGAAGCTTTTCAGAGTTGATACTGATTAAAAGATCATTCGATCACCAATGCGTCAAGTAAGACTCAAAAATTTGGCAATTCTTGCCATTGAAAATGCAGTTGCAAAAAACATTAATTTCATGAATGTATAAAAAGTATTTTCAGATATCAAAACTTGTAAAAAGGCTTAGCTGATTAATAAGTTTTTAAATATATGTTTTGTCTGCTAAATATAAGTTTTTCACTTTAGTCTTAAAACTTTTGTGTTCCAAATCATTTAAGCGATTTAATTTTAATTAAATAACTGTTAATTACATCTGTTTAACTTTCCTCAAGCATTTGTATTATTTTTAATGGTTAAAAATGAATTCCACTATTTTTTCTAACTTCCGGGCAAACGTAGAAACCAACGAAAAATTGGCTCACAAAATTCATTCTGACAGGAGGTCAGAGCCCAACCGGGATAAGCACTCCAGCAAACAGTCCCATTCGATAATTCCAGTAAGGGAGGAGGGGAAGGGGTCTCAGGAAGATTTCCTTTCCAGGTTTCGATAGCTGTAGGCCCCCATTACCTCTAACCTTTGAGAAAATTTGAAATTCACAAATTTTTCTGATTTGCATCTTGCTCTGTGACCAAAAATGTTTAAATGTAGGGAAAATTGTAAATTAAATGAGATTATTTAGTTTCAAAGATAAAAATTATGTGATTGGATGAAATTTTATTTTGACATTATTTTAACGAATTGAAACATTACTTTACTTCGGAAAGGCTAATATTAGTAATTATTTTTAATATATTAATTTTTTCTCCTAGTAACAATGTCAATTTTTTTTTTTTTTTTCATTCTCTTATTGACAAATTGTACTTTTGAAATCGAAATACATTCACATATCTCTGGCTTCAAATACTAAGCTACATGTGCAATACAGTAAATATATATATATATATATATATTGATTCGATTTAATATCATTTTTAACAATGAAATAAATTTTTATAAGTGCTAGAAATATTATATAATTTATGTATATTAAAAGCTATTTATCCAGGTGTGACCAAGAGATTCTCAACAAAAATAATTTACTTATGGAAGCAAATCATTTTTTGGTCTTTTGATAAAAAAGAAAAACTTCTTATTTAACGTTGCAAATTTTTAGTGCGTTTTAAAAATATATACACACAAAGTACTTTAAAGAGTTACAAACTTATCATCTATACAACTTAAACATTTAAATAATTCAATACACATCTTATTGTAGTTTTAATAATTAATTATATATGAAGCATAAGATAATAAATATAAATGAAGAGTTTGGATTTTGTAAACTATAATACGTATTGGAAGAAAATTAATCGGTCTAAATGTTTGAATTATCAGTTTAATGAAAAAAATTATATATATATATATATATATATATATATATATATATATATAT
>BMAW01021429.1:23891-40273 GCA_019974015.1 Nephila pilipes | reverse complement strand
AGAACAAAATCACCACTAATTTTGACAATGAGGGAAATGTTTGGAGGAAAGAGTTCAGAATTAGTTGAGCTTCGTTTGCAATATAAAGCAGAAATTTACCTACAACTTATTACAGTTCAGTCATTAGAACAACAATTTTCGGAATTTCAATATTAGAGTCTTACTTTTTTCTATAGATCGTTTTCACGTCTAAAATTATTTTTTTTTGGGAACTAAATATTGGTATTTTAGGGAAATAAATATCAAGGTTATGTTTAACTAAATACAGAATGTCTAAGATTTTTTTTAATAGATAAAACCAATTTTATAAAAAAAAAATATGGAAGAATTCCTCCATTTGAGGTTTACAAGACAATGGCGAATGTATACGAGAAAGTGATAATATATATGAATTCTATTACTTAGTCAAATCATTATGGGTTAATCACAGTATAATCAAATTATTTAACATAAACAAAATTGAACTTTGAAATTTAACCTATCTGATCACAAGCAGAAATATGCTAGAATTGAAATTCATTAAATAACATTTAAAAATCAACTACTATACATTGTGAAGAAATTGAATTAAAATAATTTTCCAGATGTAAATCTTTCACATTTCTTTCTGAGATGTAAACAGATAATATTTATTTGTTTGTTCTCTTATTCGTTTTTACTACCATTTTTTCAGAAAATTCCATGAATTATAATTCAATAAAACAGTCAAGATCATTAAAAAATGATTTCTTACTTACCCAAAAGTGGCGTTACTTTGAGACATTGTATAAGTGATTGTTTTGCATTCAGTGATATCATTTCATTTCTCTTTATGAAGAAATAATAATATTTCCTGGAAAATAAGAATAATAATAAAAACACATATTAGTTAGAGTTTACCTGAAAAGGACGCTTATGAAGCGTGTAAATGTAAAAGATAAGATTATGATTTGTTGTGTTTTACGTAACACTACTGTAAGAAAAATGGAAGTAAGACATGCGTTCCAATATATCTGGAACATCGTTTGAATGGTGTTCCAAGCACGATCATTTTACAATTAGGAAACAAGAAATATAACACGGGGATAGAACTTGGTAAGTATTGAGGAGGATCAGCAATGTCGAGATGCAGAAGGTATCCTTTGCCGTAGCACAAATAGTACGTATTCGACCTACTGGGTCCTTCAAAGCATTTGAGAGCATTCACGTAGAATTGTGTGCAAAGATAATTTATTTATGCTGAATTTTTCAGAGCCGTATAGAACTGTTACTTGCCAATATGCAGGGACAAAATCTGCTTGCGTTCAATGTTGTCTCTGATAAAAGAGGTGGAAAATCGCCCCGATTTTGAATCATTCATGCAGTCTTCATACAACAAGATGCTCGCAATAGGCTGACAGTCTCTTGTAAGTTTCTCATGATATGAGTGATACCTATTATTTGTGTAAGATGCTACCATATTAAAGACCTTTCCGTAGATAGAGGTGCTGGAATAACTAAAATGGGGGATAAATTGCCTAATTCCTTTGAGATAAAATGAAGTAAAATTAAGGGATATTATTGTGGGTACTCTCACTTAATCAATTAGTGGCTGTGTTAAAAAACTAAACTATATTCTACACATTTGTAACAAAATTTTATAAACCAGTTAATTGCTTAAAAATTTATATAATTTTCGATTGAAAAAAAAATTACTGTTCATACAATCATTCTAATCATTCAAACCAATGTAATTAAATTCACGAACATTACAATTTCTCTTAGATGTATATCCAGGGTGGTTCAAAAAGTGTACATGTTAAGAATAGCTAATAGGGTATAAGAAATAGAAAGTAAGGAATTAATATTAGAAGATAGAGAGAGAAAGAGAGAAAAAAAATGTGGTTCTTTTCAACGTAGTACTATCCATTGATCTGTTTCTTTAAGATTCCATGAGAGTGACTCTCTCCGTATTCTACAAATTCTTCATAATTTTTCAGAAGACCGTCTTCGTCTCCTTAGGAATAGATTCACCGGAAGCAGCCTTTTTATTTTTGCTTGGTTTCCAGTGTATAATGATGAATCCAGGTCTCATAGACGGTGAAATCTCTACGCAAAATGAGATGACAACTAGGAGTAGAAGCATTCAAATTTTAACTAATAAAGTAAAATATATATCGAAATCGGTATCAAATTAGTTTTGGTACTGTTTAATAGATGGTAGCATGAAATGGTAATAGAAATTTGCCATGTTACCTTTCGTTGCCATTTCCTCCCGAAAGAACGGATATCACTTTGGAGATTTAAGTGTAAAATGACTCTCCATCTTTCTATCAACGGTTCATTCAAAGCGTCCAAAAGGGATTATCTGAAATTAAAACCCGCTGCTGCATTATAATGGGGAACAGTTATGAATATATGTTTACTATTCTGAAGTAAACATCAACTTGAGTAAAATAATTCAGGGAAGAGAAAATATTATCGGAAAACAAAGTTTGAGTAATGTTATGTTAGAATAACTTACTTTCTATAAATTTTCAAAAAGTTTTTTTCAATTTAATTTACTATTCCAATTAAATGTACAAGTACTTATTTTTGTGAGGTTAACAGAACGTTAGTTCTTTATTCAAGAATGTCATGATATACAAAATTAAATTTATACAAATTAAAATTGATGCTATAAAAAACTGCTTTAAATACTTCCCTGAACAAGAAAAAAATTAAATAAGAACGAAGAATTAACATTCGAAAAAGAGATATAAATTATTTAAGGAGAAAACAATACAAAATAAAATAAGCTTCGATGAGATCCCTTAAAATTCAAACATAACTGACGATATTATATGATTAGTACACTTTATACACAAAAATTGATTCTATATGCAGAAGTTACAGGAAATAATTTACTGATATGTTTCAATAATTTAACATGGTTGTTCCATTATAAAACACCATTGAATGACTGGAGATACAGAGAACTGCAATAATCCTCCATATGGTGCGTAAAAGAAGTGAAATTTGAATGTCTGAGCATTGATTTCACTAGAATTTCTTTCTGTCTATTCGTTTTTAATGTACCAAGGTCTTTTATAAAGATTTGTTGATTGTAATAGTATATATCATTCTCTGGCACAAGACATGCTACTCGGCCTATGGAAATAGAGTGGTAAATTCGAAGGATATAGGCATTTGATTAAGAATGATGTCTCTCATAAACGCTAATTACAATGATATTTGAGGCGTGACAAAAAAAATCGTCTTAGAGTAGTGGCACATGAGAGGAAATACTGGTTTTTACAGCACCTGACTCGTAATTTTCAGTGATTCAATGTAAAAATGATACCTTGTTTACTCCAAGGTTATATATAGATGATTGAGAATTTGAGCTCAAACCCAAAATTTCTACTGCATTGACAGCCATCCACCCGAGTAACACAACTAATGTGTTTGCAGCTGTGCCAGTGTTAGGTCCATGTTAAAGTATTCCAATAAGGAAAACTTAAACGTTACGGTTGTTTAGAATTAATGTAAATAAAAGGGCAACTTATGAAATAAAAATGACATAAAATAGACCTTTACAAAAATAATTACATTGTTTCCCTCAAACATTCTCAAATGCGTCGAGAGCTGCCATGAGACACTAAGTTATACACTACAAGAAGCAAACAAATAAAAAAAAGAATTCAACATATTTATATCGTCCACAACCACTATTTGATGCGATTATTGATCATTTGGCACGCTTAAGGCTCATATTTGGGGGAAACATGACTCCTGCAATGTTTGATTTTGAATTTCATTATCTAGGGAATAATTGTTTTCAGCAATAAATAACACATGGAATCGAGACCAAATGCTTAAGAAAAGATTGTCTGGAAATTTCTAAGACATCAGTAAGTTCTTACCATTACTGTTACCTGTAATATTACGCGATAGCTGGAAACTGAAGTATCGAGTCTCATTTCATTTGGTATCGGTTATACTTTGGTTGGTTTTACTAGTACAAAAGTAGCTATCTATATATTTTTTAGATTAAAATTTCATTTCCAATAAAATATACCAAATGTTACATTAAAATGTATCAGTTTCAAAAACACACTAATGTAAACGATAATAAATGGTGCATTAATGATTAAGAAGCAGTCATTATTTTTTTCTAAAGCTCATGAAATAATTGAACGTTATTTTTAATAGAATAATTAATAAAATACTATAGATTATAAAATACTTGATTTAAATAAGAAATTTCAATAAGGTGATGATGCGCATTGTTTTTAAATTGCGAACATATTATCAGATACAGGTATCAGATAATTCTACAAAATTATGCAAAGAAACAAAAATTTACATAAAGTATTTTCATTATTTGCTTCAATGTTTCAGGCTTGAAAATTCTAATTATACGAGGGATGTACCAAAGTAAGTTTCGTCATTTTTTGAAACAGCACACGGTACAATAGATGAAAATAACCAACCACCATCAGAATCTCTACCTGTTGAGGTTCAACGATGGAAGTAGCATCAGTGAAAGAGAAATGACGCATGCGCAGGGCGACGAAGTAAGGACAGTAAAAGCAGAACAATGTATTCGAGACGTGACTGACAACATGGTGGGTAATAGAAGTGCATGCTGTTATTCAGTACGAATGGGCGCGTGGGACTAATCAGCCATGAAGAACCTTGTATGGTGAACTGATCATGTCTCGTCAAATGGATGGACGCTGGAGTTGCATGTTCAGTGAAGGAAAGCAGAGTGTAGAGTATGAAGATCAAAGTTTCTTCAAATTGATTGCAGGTTACGACAAATGTCTGAATGTCAATTACGACTATGCCGAAAAATAGTGCAATGTATATAGTTCATGATGACATGGTTTATTTTTTTATTCAATAAATTTTCCTTTTGAAAAAATAACGAAACTTACTTTCGAACATTCCTCGCATACTTTATGATTCGGGTAAAAAAATTCATAAAATTTATGAAAACACTGAAATACAAATGTTAATACAAATATGGCGCAAAAACAAATAGTTTTTTTTGGACAGTTTAGAAAATATTCGAGGCATTTTGAATTAGATGGATCATTTTTGTTTAATAAAGAATATAAAAAGTTTTTTTAAGAAAAACTACTTATAACAAAACTTGAATTTTTTAATCGATGATGAGACAGAAAAATAGATTTGAAATAAGATAAAAATAATCGGTTTTAGAGCATACAATGATATTCAATCTGATCTATATCACATGCTATATATATAAGTAAACAATATTAAGAATATTTATTTTTGTGCTTCAATTGCCAATTTTCTAACTTGATCAAATTCCGGATGAGAGCTTTTAATTGATCACTTTATAATGTGCGAAAATTTTTTTTAATCTACAATAAACCACATAATAAAAATGTACTATAAGGAATAATGATAAAAATTCATTTTTTATTTATACAACCAAATAGGCGCATTTGTGTAAATATGCACCTAATTATTCAAAAATATATTAGTTACATCGAGATCTTCTTTATAATAAACAATGATATTGATCGGAAATTACACGCAGAATAAATTACTAAAGACACCATTGTGGAAAATAAGTAATGTTAATTGTTGTACACTTTACTAATTCCATAGATTAGATGCATTATTTATGGAAATTTGATAAATAGAACATTAGTGAAGGGGAATCTTTCTCTGTGGTTTGTTAAAACTTTTGTATGATAGAATTTTCAATAGTTTAAAGTTTAGATTTATTTCTTTTTTCCACTTAAAATAATTCATGATGGTGATCTGTAAAGAGGCGATTATAATGATGAAATAAAGCAGACTTCATTCATGAAAAGTATTATAATAAACTAAAATTACCCCCCCCTCGTTTTGTGCACTTTGAACTCATTTACCAAACTTAGCATTCAACAAATGGATCAATTAAGACACATACCTAAGGGGATGAAGGAGTGACCGTCATGGGTTGTTTACTGATTATCGGGGACTCCACAATTTTGGGTAATTCGCGTTCTGTTTTGAAGTGTCACCAATGAGGTAGACCTTATTCATTTTTTTAAAATGTATACTAAACGGAAGATTAGGAATAGTCAAAGGGGTAGTTTGTGAGTCATGGCTTTAGGAAAGGAAAAATTGAAGAATTAATTAAATGAAATAGCAAAATGCCTTTGAATTTGGCGCGTAGCTATGTTTAAATTGACATAAAAATGGAATGAAAAGGAAATAACTCGCCTATTGCTGGTGACATTCCTGTACGATAATTTAGTTTTTAAACTTAACGTACAACTCAGAGATGACGGGGTAAAAAGTGAAAATTCTTCAAAGCTCAAAGAAGGCCTCCGAAATGAATTTTAAAATTATGAACAAACACACAGAGAAAAATTCTGTATTTGCATTTATCTCAAAACGTTTTTTTCTTTTAAATTGATACACTTTTCTTGAATTCTATTTTATCCGTAGTGCTGATTTTTTTCACGTTAAAGAAAACTATTTCTTATACAGTCAATATATTTTTAACATTGATATAAGTCTTAGGCATCGCACAATATTTGTTTGCAAATATGATAAATTTACACACAAAATTTAAAATGTTAAATTTTATTAAATTAAAATTCTAGATTTATTATTATTTTATGTAAAATGTACTTAAAAAGGTGTTTAAAGCAATTGCAAATGTAAGTGCTGCTATTGATTATTAATAGCTCAGGCATAATTATTCATGTAAGTAAATGAAATTTTCTTTACAAAAGCAGGTACATGATATTTCAATCTTAAAACAAGAATTTCATTCCTTTAATGTAGAGAAATTGATAATCATTTAAACTTAGCGTAAAATAACATCTTTCTTTATTGAAGACACTTCTTAGTTACCATAAAAATATAATGAATTAACATTTCTCTAACTAGAAATAAATAGTTTTATAAACTGAGAATAAATGAAGAACGAATGCAATTTAAGGCAGAAAGAATTATGCGAGAATTAGGAAGAATTCAAGAAACAAATCGCATCATGCACTTATTAATATAAATTTTTCTGTTTGAGATATATGAAGAATCGGGTGCCTTGGTGCCTGGCGATTTTTGGATGCGATAACTATTTCAATCTGGTGAATAGATTTGGGTAACTTTACTTTTGGGGAAATTTGGCTTAGGCCGTGTGTTTTATTTCCTTATTGCTATTCGATAAGAGTGGGTGACGATTTTTGTTAAAACAGATATTTTAAAAATATGTTAGCCACAAAAGGAGGTATTGTTTTTCATTCCCTATAAATGTCATACCTGACCACTTTTTAAACATTTATTTTATTTTTACATACATTTTTTATGTCTGCTTTCACCAGTAACGAACAGAATTTTCGAAAATATATCATAATAAATTTCTCCTGAATTTTTTATTGGATTTAACCCAATTTTTTTTATTCAATTTATGTGAAACAAACATAAAATTATGTATTTTATTTACTTATCGATTTACGTATTACCTTAAATCATATGTAAGACTGTAATCAAGAAATGACTGAAAATAAAAACTTTATTCAGAATTTGAAGTTTTTTTTTTCTTTTTTTTCTATTTTCTTTTTTTTTCTATTTTTTTTGCCTTAAGAATTTAAAACTACGTCTGTTTAGTTTTGCTTCATTCGTGGAATGTATTGGGTTCACCTGATTTTAATATTGATTTATTATTATTAGTCACCTAAGGGGCTATTGTTTTAGGTTGATCAATTTTGGCGTACCAGATCACTTTTTTAATATATTTTATCGTTTGCTTGAATTTTATTTACATGTAGCTAATATAATATTCAATTTCATTTGATGGCAAAATTTGTACTTCGTAAAGTATTGTATAAAGCAATATTTTTTTTATTTAGTTAATTAAATGCTTTAGGGCAAAAGAGTTGATTGCACGTTTATCAGTAGTTCAAGAATAAAGATTTAATTTTAAGAAGATTGAATGTTCTGTTTGCAATGAATGAATAAATTATCCTTCTTCATGAAACTATTATAAAAAAGTAATTCTTTTTTTACTGTAATTCGAAGCGCATGATGTAAAAATTTTCTGTGTAAATTTCTTTAATTCATATCTTAAATATAAATTTTAATTATTTATTTTTTTCATTAAATTTTGTATTGTAATATACAAATTAAGTAACCATAGTGTATTATAAAAACTATTTATAATTATAAATTATAATTATTTATAATTATATGTATTACAAATAATTATATATTGCTGTAATTATAAAATTTACAATTTTTGTTACCATGCATAGTTGTAATATACCATTGTGAATAATTGAAATTATAAGTATAATATGTATTATATATAATTATAATTAATAATAACATATATTTATAATAATTGTAAATCATTGCAATACATTATTTATTATTAACTATTTCTACTTGTTCCATAAAATTAATGTTATCTTACTATTCTTATTTAATTACGTTTAACACTTCATATTCTCATTTGCTGCTCAATTTTGACGTCATAAAGATGTTGTTTTTACGTATTATTAATTTTGCGGACAGTTTTCTAATTCGCCATGTTTTTTCTCCAAATTACTGAGGGGCACACAATACTTCACTTTAACCGAGGATTATATATCATTGTTCCTCTTGAGGTATTTTGTGGTCCGAAAGTGAAGATATCACTTCAAAATCATGATCCTTCAAACTGGATTTGATAGATGCCAATGCATTCATCTTATTAGATGATAATAAAATCCTCAAGAACTAGAAACTTTTTTCCAGAGATATGGAGTTTCACTACAGAAAATCCATTTTGCTATGAAAGTCAAGAAACTTTCAATGAGATAAAAACTTGTCTTCTTTGAGACTTTTTTCAGAATTCGAGAGAGTATCCCCTTTTTTTAGAACAACTTTATCGGTAAGTTTTAGAAGCCAGTGAAGTAGAAAATCTCTTTTTTTTTACAATTTTTTTCTTATAATTTAATACTTATAACATTTTTTATAGAAGGAAGTTTTCATGTACCACCTTCGTATCAAGTTTCCTGAAGGAAGTATTGTAATATTTTTATCCGTACATATCGTGTTTTAAAGTTAAATGATTATTCAGTTAATCTTATATAGACCCACATAAAATATAAGATAAATTTATCTAAAGATGAGGCAGTTCCCTAAAAATAACAAAAAGAAACGAAAATACATTTATTTTTATATTTAAATTGCGTGACCTTCCTAAATATATGTATAAGATTTCATAGCTATAAGTGTATTATTTAGTGAGTTATTTAAATTTTTTTTAACGATGCTCAAAATCATTCACATTGTCTTTCAAAGGATTAAACCGTTTTTTATTCAGCTTTTTAATTTTCATGATCGTTATAATTACAATGCTAAGGCCTGTTTTGTAATCATTTATACAGTTTTATATTATTTTCTGGTTGTTTTGTTTAGCATACCTTATAATTCTATGCGCGGAACAAATATGTAGATAAACAGTTATTTTTTTTAAAAAAAATCACAAAATTCCATATAGCTGAGTTTTTATTGTCTTTGTACTGTTTGATAAAAAAAATTTTGAAACTATAAATTACACTAGAACAACTAAACGAATACCAGAATAGTATGAAATTTTTCTAATTAATTTTGGAAAAAAGTGATTTAAAAATATTAAAATTTGCTTAGAAATAGTAGGAATTTTAACGTAATGAAACATTTTGGAAAATAAATAAATAAATAAAAGTTATGTGATCATTTGTGAGGAAGTGAAGTTTTTTCGTCTCTGAAATAGATGTATTATAAATGTTAAAAAAAAAAGTGAATAAAAAAAGGATTTTTCATCAATATCTGATTAAAAGACAGCTACTCATAAATTATTGTCCCCTTCTCTCTCAGTGACTTATTTTTAAAAAATACCTTAATAACTTCTTTCCTCCGTGAAAAGTATAACTTGACATGAAAAGGCCGAAGAATAGGCCTTTTTTAATGATGTTTGAAATTGTGTTTTTGTTTGTCTGTAAATCTAAATTCAGAAAGTTATGACCAAATTTAGCCAGTAGTTTGTTTTTAATCTGATCAGTGGTATAATATTGTTTTCATATGAATTTTTTTTTTAAAAAAAACCAGATTTCGAGCTGTAAACACTGACATATATAAACAAAGTTACAATTGTATTTTTCGGATTTTCATACAAATTAGATCAAAATACATTTCCATATTTCAAAAATCATTTATCTTTACAATTGCATAACATTCATCAGATCTTCAGTTAAAATTGATAGTTTTACACAATGACGAAATACTAAAAATAATGTTTAGCCCTTCTAGTGCTGAACGAAGATAAATTGTCGTTCGTAACCTTTGCGGAAAGTGCCAATGATAATATATCGTTGCCCATGTGATGGCGCCTTACTATTCGCACCACGAGTGAACTCTATCTCAAAATGAATTTATAAAACTTTGTTAATTGTTTTCAAAAAAAAGAAAACGAATTTTCTTATAGATTTAATTTTTTATTACATTTTATGCTGGTTGGTACCGCGATTGATATACGCTAGAGCGATAAAATGGAAATTTGCTTTTTCTTGAGACCGTAATCGTATGATTTAAATAGCTGTTAGAACAGAATAGCTCCTTTTTATTTTTCACGAAAAATTCTTCTATCAACACTACGAGAATAAACCTTTTTAGTCTTTTTTCGGTCTTTGCAAAGATTGAGTCTATTTCTCTGTAGTCAGTGTTCGAAGATCGTCACATTTGTTGTTGCTGTTGTTTTACACATTTATAAAACATTCTTAATTTTGATAAACTTATAATTAACAGTAGCAAATTCTTAAGATTTTGCAGCTGCCTTTTTGTAACAAATACGCTATTATAGATGATTCTGAATTAGTTCAATTTATTGAAGTATTAGAAATAAACGAAGAAGATTCGACAAAGATGAACTATTATTGTCATAGAAAAATCTGCATCCGGATTGAATGTATAGAGTTAGTGAAAATATAATTACGTACTATCGGAACACCGGGAGAGAGATTAATAGTGATGAGGTTTTATTTTTAATATTTTTATGTTATTTTCATGATTTTCAACTAATACAATTGGACAGTTATTTATCCTTTCTTTATTTCGTCACATGCTACTTTTTGAATTTTATAAAAGTCATTCTAACTCTGATTTTTATGAGCTTTTTCCCAAAATTTAACAAACTCATCTAATTGCTTCAGCACTCTATACATAGATATGATACTTTCGGTAGCACTAAAAGTGTTAAATAAACGTATGAAATGCAAATCTCTAAATAAATTTAGAAAGCTAAGTACGATGAATTAAATTCAGGTGCTCTTGCCTTACATCTATACCTGTGAGCACTTGCTAATATGTCTGTGAGAAAGGTCATTTAAAATTAAAGTACGAAAAATATCTCAATACAGATCCTTCACTAACAGATAACTCTTTGTAAATAACTTTACTGATAGGAAACACTTAATTTGAACCACAGTATGATGAAATATTATCTCCTAAAAATTTAACCATTACTTTACGTTTACGATAAGCTTAATGATAAATGAAATTATTTTATACATATGTTGTAAGAGTCTTGTGTACATATATATTTCAATTAAGACTATGAGTTTGTGATAAAAAAAATTGAGCCTGATTTTTTCTTGTTCCTCTCTGAATAAAATTGGATATGTAAATATCTTTGACCTTACTACCTGGTCAACTGAGCCTAAATTCTAACGATATGGCCTTTTCTGTAAAAACGTTTGTTGGCATCTACTGTAGAGCTTCTTAAAAATTATCGGAGACAGATTTCGCAATTATGAATCATAATTAAGGATATGGAATATAACTGAATTCGAACATATTGCCTAAAATACAAATTACACCACAAGAGTACATTGAAGCTCAATTGTATATAAAATGCTGTTCCTTCCATTAGTCCATGCAGCCACCGTAGTCTATTGATCAAGTGCAGCGGTAACCTAGTGGTCATGGTCAAGGACTCGCGACCGGAGGATTTCGTCGAGTCCTGAGTTCGAGCCCTGATGCCACTAAAGACCTACCGTGTGTCCGTGGATGATGCACATAAATCTATCTAGGCTCGAAGTCTTCCCGTTGGTATGGTGCAGAAATCTGGAGAAGGAAGTGCCAGCTCAGGTGTCGTCCTCTTCGATTCAAGTTCAAAATTGCGAGGTTAAGCTCCAACAGCTTTCGTATTGCTTTTCAGTACGGTGTTTATAATCAGTCACAATGATAATCAATTTGTCCACACGTTTCTTGGTGGAATCAGATTTCGGAATCCTGTGTCGCTATCCTTGGAGTTATCTACTTAATCCCCTGAACAATTTTAACTTCTTAGAGTAATACAAATTAAGTGATATTTAATGTTACTTAAAAAGTGCATTATTATAAGAGTTATGCACATTTTAAGTAACATTAAAATGTACAAAACTCTTTTTAAATGTGTATTATTATAAAAAAAATGGGAAGAAGGCTAAAAATTATCGACAAGAAGGCTGGTCCAAACTGGAGAAGCATTGCTACGGTATCTGTGGGGAGCGTGTTTACTAAACAATAAGCTCCATGTGAAAGAAAACGATCACTTCAGTGCCTCGTGCTTATGATTCTCGTACTAACCTAAAAACAGTAACCTCTGAAGACTTATTAGTAATGAGAAATAGGGTGTTATATATGAGAAATTATATGGGGATAACATAATTTATTATTATTCAGTAATCGTATTTCCTTTTTCTGAGAAGTCCATAAGTATTGTAATGACTCAGGAGCATATCCTTCACTTTCCATTCTTAATCAGTATTTAATGAGTCTTATGAATACAGTCAAATAAAATAAAAGCTCAGTTGGATTTATTCGAAAGTTAGAATAACCGTAACACAATATGCTAATTATAACATCTGTAGATTTTGGTCGCTAAACATGTACGAAACTAAATACTAATATTAAAAATACACAATATCTCAAACTAATCGGATAGAAGTGTCTAGAGGAATTCTTAAGACGGTTATGAAACCTGGAGAAGAGGAATTCTCCTGAATAGAGGAATTCTTAAGACGGTTCAAATCACAGTATACAGATTCTCGCTTTTCACTAACTTCGAATCCTCTATCTCTTTACTCTTATGAGCATAGGAACATATTTAATTTTTTCGTTGTAAATTTCCTATCCCTCTCTTTAGCCCCACGCATACATTTAATCTAACCACCGTTTATAAATTTAGTTCATCAATCCCATTCACTATATTTTAGTATTTCTATTCAATTTACATCAGCCACGATTCATTTATAATAGGCTTTCAATACAATTGATATCATATGAAAGCCCAGAAATGTTAGATGAATAGAAATACGCGACGAGTGAACCCCATTATAGTACAACGCCTAACGAATCTAGAAAAATTGCCTTTCCGAGATGTCCTCGCTTTTCTTGGAAAAGTTTCACAGGAAGTTATCTATTATTTCAATAATTGCTTGATTTGCAGAGAGTAAGGATGTATCCAGGTTTCATAAAGGGGGAGGAGATACTCGACGCGCGGCATTCAAATCTAACTTAACATTCCAGTGCCATTTTCGTTTTAGCACCATTAAACAGATGATGATACGCAACGGTAACATCAGTTTGCCTTAACAACGCTCTCTGTCATACAAAACAGGTGAAATTTGCACCATCTTCGTATATCATTAACAAAAGTTTGAATGAAGCTAACATATACACTAATGCTTTAATTTTTTTATTCAAGAAAAAATCAAAAACAAATATTTTAAAGTCATACTGAAGTTTATCCAACTATATTTCTCTTCAGTTATTGCAGTATGAAAGTTTGGAGATGGAGAAGTGTCACCTCATATGTTGCATTCGTCACTTGACCGAGACTCAAAATTATGAGGTTTGACACCAACAGCTTTAGCTTTGGTTCTCAGTGTGACATTAAGATCTACATAATCTCTTTAAGATCTACATAATTAAGAACATAATCTCTTTAATTATTATTTTATGCCACAAAACTCTTTTACTTCTACTTCATTATTTGATAAAGAGAAAACCAGAAGTTATTGAGAATTAATATACAAAAATCACTATCCTCCGCATATTTAAAGGAAAATAATGAAATAATTTCTATCTAAAACTGAGGATATAAACGACACTAAATAAGTAGAAATGACTTACAACCTAAAGCTCGATATTTCTTATTTTTAGCATGATTTCTTGGTCCCCTATTTCTAACACAATTTATTTGATTTAAATGTCAATATGCATTGAATAAACTAATCTTTTTTCGTAATGCATGAAGGCAAAAGGCAAAACTTTATTTTTTTGGGCTATTTTGTTTTTGAATTTGAGTTTGAGGTCAATTATACTAAATGGATCATGAAATTATGAATAAGATTTGTTTCCTCCAAGTTTTTTTTTTTAAGTATGCAAAGAAATAACACAGTTTTATACCGGAGAATGGACCGTGAAATTAAAGATTGAAGACGGAAATTAAAACTATGGATCTTGCATAGTTAAAGAATCCAAATTTATATTCTTTCAGACAGTTAGTGCCTTTTACGGAAATGTAATTAATTCATTTGAATGATGGTACAAATGTTTGAGCTTTGAACAAATGGAATGGAACAAATGGAAAAGTTGTAAAGAGGAATAAGTTCCGGAAGTATAATTAATTTCAATAAAATATTTTCAGAAATATCAGGAACTTCTTTTCTTAAAAAAATAAGCAAGTAGTTAACATTTACCCTTTTTTCAATATAAAAATTAATCGCTCAGAAAAAAAGTTTTGTTACCAAAGTTTTGGAAAACTGCCGATTTCTTTTTCTCATTTGGTTAATTTTTGGAATAAATTATTGTCACTAAAGTAAGGGACATATTAATGACTTTAATAAGAGTAAGAAGTATTAAAATGTGTGCACAAAATAAATTTTAATTTATCAGAATTCTTTAAGTATTCGGTAACAAGAGTCTTAAAAATATATGTACAAAATCAATTTTTCTTCATCAGAACTCATGAATAAATTAGCCAACACATCGTAACATGGAATACCATTTTTTTTTGTTGAAAATAGTTTTAATTCATATTGTATCTATTTTATACTAATTAATACATAAAAAGCTATTCGGATACGTGAAATATTTCCCCCCCATTCGCTGCGGTATTCAATTTATAATTTTCTAAAAGAATAAAATTAATAACATAATTTCTCATGTTTGCATAAAACACTTTATATTCATTAATAAAAATATGATATATTGAATTATTTTACGACAATTTGTAAGAATATATTACAGTGCATTATATTACTTTTTTAAAATTAATTTTATGGATATTGATTTTAACATTCAAATTTTCATTTCCAGAACGTTTTGTTAGTAGAGTTTTAAGCACAATATAATACATTAAACATAGCTCAATTAATTTTTTGAAAGTTATTAATGTATTAGAAAATTATTGTTTTATTTTATTTTCTCATTTTAATAAACATGGGATATGATATGCTATGATTTCTAAATAAGTAGGAAAAAATAGAAATATTGCCTAGATAAAAGAAATACGGGAATTAGGCTTTTAACTAAGAATGAATTTTTAAGCTATGTAATTTTTCTATTAATTTTTAAAACTTGTATAATTTTTAGACAATTGAAATAAGTAATTAACTTATCAAATATTCAGTGCATGTGCAGCTCTAAATGTCTTATAAATTAGGTAAGTAATTCAAAAATTTTTTTTAAAGAATTGTCACATTTCTCAAGAATACATTTCTTATTTAGTAATGAATTTTACGAAAATCTAATGATATATAATACTTGAGAAAAAAAGCAATAAAAAAACCATCATTAAACGTAAGATGAAAATAGAGACAAAATAGCTTAAACTTGTTTGCAAAAAGTTTGCTCATTGTTAGTAAATTTGTAATAAACTTCTTTATGAATAATCTTTATCAAAGGAAAAAACTTATTATATATATATATATATATATATATAATGTTATTCCTTTCTTTTAAGTACTTTATAGTATTAATGAATTAAGTTTATAAAAGCAGTCGAAACCAATTTAATTTTAATTGATTATTTTATTGTAGAGGAGAGAAAGACCATTTCCACATGGCGGGAGTTACAATTCCGCCGCTGGATAAAGAGAAGAGAACATAGAGTAAGATTTTGAGAGTAAGAGATTAAAAACAAGAGGGGGCATTTCGCTGGTTTTTTTTTTTTTTTTTTTTTTTGATTATATAGCAGAGAGTTTTCACAATGGACGTGGGATGAATGGTGGGATTTCCAGGGAATTTAAGTGCAGACTTAAAGTCTGGTAGGGATCATCCCTACAGGTATGGAGCCGTGTGAATAGCGTTGTCAGCGATTTTTGAAGAGCGTGTAATTGCATAAATTAAGTTAAAAAAGGAATGGTATCGGGAAAAATTAGGAAATTAAATTATTATTA
>BMAW01021429.1:13111-23491 GCA_019974015.1 Nephila pilipes | reverse complement strand
TGTAAGGAAGGCATTTTTATCAATTCTTCCTTGAGTTTCACAAAAGCGTGATCAGCGTCTGTACTCCACGGTATGGTGAGTGGCACACTTTTCTTAGTCAAATTCGTCAATGGTAACACAATTTGTGAAAATTGGGGTATATAATCATGGTAGCAGCTAGCTAGTCCAAGTAGACTTCTTAGTTTCTTCTTCGTAATGGGTCTTGCTAATCCTTTTATGACTTCGACCTTTTCTGGATATGGGGAATGTTGACCGGACCCAATCAAATGGCCTAAGAACTTCACTTGATTCTTTCCAAATTCACACTTCTCTAAATTTAATGTAAAACTTACTTCTCTTAATGTCTTGAATACGCTGTCTATGTGATTAAGATGTTCCGTCCACGTTTTAGAAAATATAGCCACATAATCAATATATGAGCGACAATATGCTGTATGAGAAACTAGAGCTTTGTCTATTGATTTCTGGAACGTACTCCCAGCATATTTCATTCCAAATGGGAACAAGTTCCAATGGTAATGACCAGAATGCGTCACAAATGTTGTTTAATGTTTGGATTTTTCCTTCATTGGGATTTGCCAATATCCCTTAGTGAGGTCGATTACCGTAATAAATGTTGCTTGTCCTACCTCAAATAGAAGATCTTTAGCTATTTTCATGGGGTAAACATCTGGAATTGTAAAACTATATAAAAATCTGAAATCAATGCATAGCCTAACGCTTCCATACTTCTTAGTGACACAAACAACAGGATGAGCCCATTCACTGTCACTTGGTTCAATGAGGCCCATATCTAATAACTCCTTAATCTGTCGATCTACTTCCTTTTGTAAATTAATGGGGACTCTATACGGTTTTAGTCTCTTCGGCGAACAGTTCTCTGAAACCTTGACAGAGTGTCCTTAAACTTTGGCATGTCCGGGTTTGGAACTGAAAATGTCCGAATATTTCTGGAGGATATCAAAAGTTCTTGGGTTTGTACAACAGTCAAATTAGTATTTTCCATATTTCCCAGGTGTTTTCGGATATCTTTAATAGCTTTATTCATCTTGTCAGCAGGCGCATAGTGAATAGTTCCAAAATCTTCATCTAGTTCGAAAACCATACCAACATGATTTATCCTTTGGATATAAGGTCGGAGCTTATTTATTTGAAGTTCCTTGATACTTCCATCTTCCATTTCGACTTTCGCAGAGTATGGTCTCGTAATTTGTATAACTGTGGCAGGTCCAATCCAAGTATTTAAAAGTTTATGAGAAGACGGAGGTAACAATACTAAAACCTTTTTGCCAACAACAAAAGATTTTTTTTGGATCGAAGATTATAATTAGAAGCATATCATTCTTGATACTTCCCTGTATTCTCAGATGCAATTTCATGGGCCTTCTTTAGGGTTTCAGTTAAATCTTGTAAATAATCTACAATTGGACGAGATGCGGAGATCGGAATACTCCGCTTACCTGTCCAGACTTCCCTTCACAAAGATAAAGGACCCGGTGGTAACCGTCCATAAGCCAATTGGAATGGTGATAACCCAGTAGTGCTATGTGGTACTTCTCTATACGCGAATAAAAGATAAGGAAGATGTTAATCCCAATTTCTGCCATATTCTTGAATATTCTTATTCATCATTTCCTTTATAGTCCGGTTCAAACGTTTGACAGCACCCATACTCTCACGATGTCCTGGAGTGGAAAAACGCGGAGATATGCCTAGAAGATTTTCAAATGCTTGAGTGAGCTTGGATGTAAGATTTGTACCTTGATCAGTACAGATCATTTTAGGAAATTCGGTCTGAGTAAATATTTTCATTAATGTATGTGGTTTTATGTGGTTTTAGCACTAATTTCTCTTACTGGTATGGCTTCTGCCCATCTTGTGCACAAATCCACGGCACATATTACAAAACGTGGTTTTCTTCCTGATGGAGGCTCTAATGGCCCTATGCAGTCTACACTCCATACTTCAAATGGAGTTTCGGGTCTAACAATAGGTTGTATAGGGATCCTATCCTTAGATGTAGCCACTTTTTCAACTGACATTCTTTACAACTTCCACAATACCTTTTTACGTCTTGATTGTAGGCCAGTAAAATGAGTATTTAATCCGCTGGATGGTCTTCTTCTCCCCAAGATGACCAGCTAATGGGATTTCATGTGCCATTTTTAACACAATTTTCCTCTTTTCTATTGGTAATACGACTTGTTTAATATTTTCACCACAAATAAAATCATTATGCAATAAAATTCCATGGTCTATAAAATAGGAATTTGTCCCCTTTTCTGCCTATTCAAAATAATTATTAAGTGTTTCATCATTCTTCTGGAGGTTGCAGAATTCTAAGTCTGTCTATTCAACTACAAGATAATTTTTTTTTGAAGAAAATCCTTTTTGCTCACTGCTAACACTGCACTGGTTATTTTCGGAAACAATCCCTTGTCATCACTATCTCTCGATATTTCATTATTCGGTACTTTTAATTCTGAATCCGACGTCTCCAAACAATAGCTACTCCCATGGAGTACGATATTCTCTTTGAGCATAGTGTATGCTGAAAAACTTAGTAGTAAATCGTTGGTAAGTCTCCTAGAAACGGCACATGTGACAGGGACATCCCCATGTAAATTATCATTAATTTTCATTTCGAAGATTCTAAGAGGTGTTGTTTCACTTTCACCAAAAGCTGAATTTATTTCTATTTTGCCTTCTCCTTCATAAGACATATCGGCCACCAAATCTTCACGTACTACAGATATTTGTACACCTGTGTCTACGATACCATTCAGGATTGTCCTTCCACATTTGATTTCGACGATTTTTAAATCATCCACACCATCATAGATGTCTACTGGTTTGGAAACTGGAATAGAAATTTTAGCTGTTAACACTTCTAATTTATCATCTTTTATCGTAGTTGACCTTTGTATTAGGTTACTTTGTGCTGTAACAGGAACATTTCTCGTCTGAAGATTTTTCATGCAAAACCTTGAGGTGTGACCTTCTTTTCCACAATTAAAACAAGTCAATTTGCTCTTAGATCTGTATAAATCCTCATTTCGGTGTTTTGGAGTCCATTTGGGTGTATGTTGAGGTGATGAAAATGGTTTATTCTTAAATTTCGGTTCTGGAGTTGGAGTACGAGGACGAAAATTTTCATCAATCTTGCCCTTGGGACCTGTTCCCAAGGAATTCCTTGCTGTAATACGTATGCTGTCATATTCATCTAATCTGTCTGCTAACTTAGACGGGGAAGTGAATTTCACCCATTCATCTATGAAATGTTCTCGTATTTCAGGCGATACCTTTTTCTTGAGCTGGTCTGTAATCATTAGATTCTTTAATCCTTCAAAATCTGTGATATCTAGACCTCCAATCCATTCTTCAAAATAATTTGTTATTTCATAACAGAAGTCCCTCCAAGATTTCTCAGCCATCTTTTGATGCTGTACGAACTTCTCCCTAAAGCTTTCAGGATTCAGTTCAAATCTTTTTAGCAAAATTGTTTTAATATACTCATAATCCTCAAATTTCTCTTCCGATTCTCTACTAATTAACTGAACGATTTCGGATGGTAATAACGTTAAAAGACAAGATATCCAACATCTATATTGGCTCTTTTGGCTTATCTTTCGACCAGAGATAAGTAAATCGTAACATCGTTGTCACGCACATTAAATTTAGGCATAAATTTAATTAGTTCTAAGCAATGTTGCCCATTGTTATTCGGAACTGTAGGAAAGCTTGATTGATTCTTAGATTCGATTTCGAGTTTTCTCAGTTCAAACTCCATTTGTTCTCTTATCTGCTGGGCTTCCAGCTCCATTTGATTTTTCGTAGTTTCCTCGAGTCTGGTATTAATGATCATCTCTAATGTTCCCTTTACAAATTCTTCATCATAAAATTAACTTTCCATAATAATTTTCTTTAGATCTATTATCTTCATTTCGGGAGTTGGATTTCCCCCCCTTTCTTCAGCCAGATTAAGTAAATCTTCTTTTCTACCCTTAGTTAAAAATGTCATGGTGCTTGGTATTTAGGAATCCAATAGTAAGAATCGAATGTATTATCAATTACAAATATGCAGGTTGCAAGTGTATTTTTTTAAAGCCTACTTTAACTATCTGGGACGAAAATTCTAAATCCAGGAAAACAAATATATATTTTTTCTTTCCGGAAAAAACAAATATGTAAAAAACAGCAAAATAACACTCGGAATACTGGCATATTCATTTTTCTCTCTGGTGAGAAATTTATTCTATTTTTCCTGGCGGAAAATTCACTTTTCTCTGACGAGATATATAATTCTACCTTCCGGGATGGAACAAACTTTCAATTCTATACTTTTAATAAATTTTACCCAGACAATCAAAATAGTAAACAATGGGAGCATGCATTTATATAAAATATATGAAAGCTCTCACCTGATACGATCCTGTCTACTGCGCCAGTAAAACACGTTCCATTTTGATTGAGTGGTTGTAAGGCGGTGAGATTGGTTGTAAAATATATATATATATATATATATATATATATATATATATATATATATAAGTCGTTTCAGACCTTTTTCTTTTTTAACTGCAAAACTTTAATTTAAACATTAATGCAGCACGAAACACAACATTTAAGATAATACTACACATCTACATAATTGTCAGGCATGGCTAGTTCTTTCCCATTGTTCTCCTGTTCCTCGCTTTTTCCCTCACTCGACTCGTCTAGCGTTCAGTTCTTGCTCTGCTCGTCAAGTTGAGTTGTTCTTCGAACTCGCCTCGCGTTCTTTCTGCTCTGCTCGTCAAGTTGAGTTGTTCTTCAACTCCGAATCAAATTGAACTGTTATTTTTTCACTAATCTTTACTATATACATTAAAAATTAATTTATATTTGATTTAGAATTTTTGATTAGTTTTAAAAGAGTACAATTTACCAATGAAGTTGCATTTTGACAATGTTCCAATTATTTTCATTTGCTCTATTGATTTCAAATTTTTTAGTTCCTATATATTTCGTTACCAATATACAAAAGAGAAAAAAAAATGATTATTTGAATATGTATGATAACTGAAAAAACGACATTTTTAATTGCAAACGTTAAAACATTTTTAATTGCAGATAATTTGTCTCCATATATGCATGAATTAGTAAGGAGAAATATATTGCTATAACTAGTGATGCTTACATTTTTTGTTATTATAGTATAAGAGAAATTAATGACACATACTTACGTTTTTATAGCAGGAAAGAAAAGTTTTTTAAAAACGTTAATTTGCTAGATTTAATTTTTTTTTATCTCATGAGATAACAATAATATTATGATACAGAATTTGACCAATCTATTTCATAATTTTGCAGTTTCAGAAAGAAAGAAAAAGTCAATGTGTCAATGTCAAGTTTTATAATTTTACACGAATAACTTTTTTTTTGTCTGAGATTAGGAGAAAATAACAAATATATTTCAAAAAACAACAATATAAATTACAACAGAGTTTCGAAATGGTGTAACATTTTTGTTTTCAAAAAATAAGTTTGTTTCCTTAAACTGTAATTTGATTGAAGATCTTTAATTTGTTACAGTTTTTTCCCTCACACATGATGGTACTTTAAATGTATGACTTCCCATTTTAAGCCGAATTATGCATTGCCATGTTCGTAATTTTCAAAGACAAATAATTAAGTAATAAATGAAATAACAGAATAGTATTATTCCAAAATATTTGATATTATTTTTAAATGCAACCTACATACATTATTTTATATTTACATAAATATTTTATGTTAAGATATTGATTTATCTGTAAATAAAATATATTATTCTATTAAAATGTTTTTTAAAAATAAAAAAATAACTTTTCAAAACAATTCTGTTAGAATAGAAGGTCATTAGGCAGAACGAATTTCAACATCTGGTCAAATTTGGGTTGATAATTATTTATGATTATAGGTCAACCCCCCCCCCCCCAAAGTAGTCAACTTATTTATGAGCAAATATAATGGAACACCATTAAATGTAAAACTTTTAAAAAAATGAATAAAATAATCCAGAATTATTTTAATATCGCGAAATTTCTTTATGAGAGGCATTCGATTTTCAGAGAATACATTTTCAAAGCAATACCTAAATGAGAAAATTTCCTTTTTTGCTCCAAAAAAAAAATGAATTGCGAAATTTTTTTTGAAAGAAATAGTTTCATAGTAATGCCTTCGAACTACATAAAATAATATTATGATTATTTCATATATTCTTTTTGAAATTAGAAAAAAATGTGGTCAATTACATCTGTATATGTAAAGTACAATGTATCTTGGGAAAAAAAAAATTAAAAATGAAGATATATTCTACGAATAAATTAAGTACCCTTTATCAAAATGGAATACTTGGGAACAATCGCGTTCTCATGGGAAAATCATATTTTAAGAGGCTAATTTGGTAACTAAATTGACAATTGAATTGGCGAACTCCTCCATCGAGAAAGATGGCGACTCATTTTGGATCTCCCAAGCACATGATAACGTTTCCTGAATTTTCTATAAATTTGGTAACACCAAACGAAGGATATATGAGGCGAATAATAATGTCAGAACAAGTCAGTTGAAACTTTTGTAATTAATCCTATCCTTCATTCCCTCTTTCCCTTATTTTTGGTTTTTCTGGCTTTTCTACATAGTCTCTCTTTTGCATTCTTCCTTATTTCTTGTCGAATTTTACTGTGGCTTCAGTACCTTCATGGTCATGGTCGCGGACTCGACTTGTTTCTGTTCAGTCGCGGCTTAAAGTCCTGATGCTCGTAAAGACCCACCATGTAGAGGGGCTGAAACCCATCATGCACGCTAAATCTGGTTAAGGTCCCAAGTCATCCTGGTGATGTGGTTCAGATAGAGCGGGAGGTTCAGCTCAGTTGTCTTTCTCGCCACTGACCGCGTTTTAAGATCGCGAGGGCATCACCTTACATTGAGATTTTTCATCATTTTTTAATCATTGCTGTTTGCCCGGTATTCAGTTTTCTAATTATTTGTATTAATAATACTTTTGACTATAATTTGTTTCAAAATTCTGGGTTCACGAATGGTGAAAAGTACTTACTATTTCTTTACAATACAATAAAAAATAGTTTATAAGACAACCGGAAAGTTTCTATCGATAAAATTACTATTCGTAGTACAATTGGTGCTAAGACATTTAGATTAAATATAACATCAAAGGAAACTAGCAAAAATACATCTGACAGCCTGAGAAGAAATAAGAAGAATTGTACATGCCCGTAATGACACTACGAAATTTTTTATAAAAGAAATTGTTTCAAGGACAACAAACGCCCAAATTAATCTTCATCTATCAATGTAAATGTTCTGCTTTGACAGAACTGACTTTCTAAATTAAAAGCAATGGAAGTCAAATTTTGAAATATAGCTAACTGAATACTTATGCATCTGTTTAAGTAAAAAGTAAACTTCATTTTTAAACAAAATAACTATGTATGAACGATAATAATATAGAAATAACCATATTTATAATTTTAAGTGTCGTGTACAGTACATTTTTGTACGCCTTGTGTAAGATTCACTGCATTTATAGCTTTTTTAAGATTTGCAGAATACTTATTCTGACATAGCATTCTATTCACTGTACATTAATATAATTTCAAAGTATCACTTTCTTAAAATTTAAAAAAAAAAAAAAATGAATAGAATTTCCTTGATTTATTAAACAAATATTGCGCAATAGCTGAAACTTGTCAGTGTAAGAAAAAAATTACATTGACTGTATGGAAAATAATATTATATTATGTATTAATGTTTGGAAATCGTGTACTTATATTTCGAAGCATTGTACATAATATCAAATGCTTTAACAGCTATAGAGTACTTAAAAACGTAATATTCTATACGCTGAACATGATTATAATTTTGAAAATTAAATTTCAGTAATAAAAAGGAAAAAAAGGAAGTAAGAAAGATAGAAAAGATAAGCACAATTTGAAGTATTTCAGTGTCTCTATTTTCTTAAGGATAGTTAAATTTTGATTTTTCTGAAGTTATAAGCAACATGATGTATGGACAATGTAAAAGTTTGCGTACTAAAATAAATAATTTTTAATAATGTAATATAATTAAGGGAACCAGGATATGCAAGGAATTGGGGAATACTATACCTAAGATGCCTTGATTTTATGATTTATTGGTCTTTTCATATTATCTGTAGAGCTTAGATTTTGTGTGCCTAATAATCATACTTGAATCATTCTATAGAATTATGAAATAATTTTTTTTTATCAAAAAAGTGTGTTTTTCCTCTCACAGTTGAATATGGAGATGATTTGTGTAGTAAATTTGCATTTAGGTACCATTGTGAAGAAATCTATAACACTTTACAGTTTCAACTTTCGTATGCTTCTATTAAAGGTACTTATTCATAAGAAGAACTAAAAATATTTTTTCTCCTATTAATACATAAGTTTTAAGAAATATGAAAAAAAAATTAAATTTCCAAAACAATAAAGTTCTGTAATTTTTTGATAGAAAATATACAGTAATATCATTGAAAAACTTTATTCATTATATTTTGTACATTGTTTTATGTAAGAGGAGTAAAATATTTTGCATATATATGGAATATTATTTTTAAAAATAGCATTCAAATGCAAATATATTTCAAAAATCATGCCCATATTCAACTCAAAGGGAAAGAGACTTTTTTTTGGCTAAAAAACACTCTTATAATTCAATAAAATGAACAAAATGCAATTACTAGGCACACGAAAAACATAAACTCTTCTCATAGTCTTAAAATATAAATGATGCATAAAAGAACAAATATTAAATTAGGTATTTTATATTCTTCCGCATACCCGGTACCCCAGTTACAAAACTTCTTATAAATCTTTCTAGGGGGGAGGGGGGAGAACCAATAATATTCGTTGCGAGTCACAGATAAATCGAAGATAACTATCTTTCAGTAAATTACCTTTTTTTTTTTTACTTTTCGTATAGTAAATATATAAAATTTTCTGACATAATTTTACGAGAACACCATTGGGGCAAATTAATTTTTCTGTAAAAGGTGAAGCAATTATTATCTATTTTATAGTAATTAGTACACATTCTGGTGGTACTAATTATGTAAGACCTTATTAATTCAAGACTGTACAAATCATAATATTCAACCTATTAGAACACACTTGTTGTAACTTTTATACTCTGTAGCAATATTAACAGAGAAAAAAAGTTACATTATCTTAAAATATATTAATCAATTTTATCAAAAGTGTTATGTTTTGAAATAGTGTATAGAATGTAATTTTTTAAATAAACATTTTTTGAAATATTAATGCACTTTAATTTTCTATTTCTATTTCGGCTACCGTTATTTTTTGAAGCAAACAAAATATTGTGTAATAAAGATAAATTTTCTCCATCAATAATTTTTTAAATTTATAAACGCATGAGACTAAGTACTGCAGAATATAAATCTGTTTGTTAATAAAAATCATGGGATAAGTTCCAAGTGGCAATTGTTTTTACTACTCTTCGCATTTCGCTCTTTAGACATCCTCCCGTGGGCATGGTGTGGAAGTTAGGAGAGGGGATGCCAGGTCAGGTGTCGACCATGCCACTTTACAGAGGCGCAAAATTACGAGGTTTGTCAACAATAGCCCTCGTGTTGCTTCTAGTGCTATGTTAATAAAACAATCAACTTACTCATCGGATTCTTTAACTAAGATAAAAAAAAATGTTGCAAAATGGATAAAGTACAGTTCCTTTAGAATATTGATTGAGCATAGTAAAAATAACCACTACTATTTAAAGTGAATAATGAAAATCATATACAGTTTGAATTAAATCCATTTAAGAAACATAAACTGGTATTAAAATTTACATCTAATTATTTGTTACTGAATTTCAGTTAATAATATTTTTCATAGTTTATAAAATTTTTTGATGATAATATATCCATTAATACATCATGCACATATGTATTAAAATTCAACTCAATCATTAAACAAATTTGTCTTTAAAGTTCAGTGCAATTTTACTTTAATATAAAGTATCTTATTTATTGATTATTCCCAATTCTATAATTTCTTAGACTAAACAATTTAATCTTACCATAGTTAATGATGTTTGTTTCTATTAAGAAATACTTGTATGAATATACAAAAATGTGAAAAGTCTTGTTAGTGCAGTTTGAATTTTAAAAGAGAAATATTTAAATTACAATAAAAATGTTTCAAATAAGAACATATTAAACTTTCAAGTGATATTATTAATATAGAATCCTTAATCTAAATGAACATTATGTTATTCTTATGAGTATTTATTTACTAACAAAAACAGATTTTAAAGTATTTATTTACTAACAAAAACAGATTTTAAAGTATTTAT
>BMAW01021429.1:0-13101 GCA_019974015.1 Nephila pilipes | reverse complement strand
AGTATTTATTTACTAACAAAAACAGATTTTAAAGTATTTATTTACTAACAAAAACAGATTTTAAAGTATTTATGTTAACAAACTATTCCTTTCCTAAGTATTTCTATTAACAAAAGTAGATTTTAAATGTAAAATGTCAAAGGCTAACTTATGTCGAATAGTGAAAAAATTATTTAAGGTTTTATTTATTTGAAAAATACAGAAGTGTTCATGAATTGTTGAAAATATGAAATAATACGACTACAATGAATGATAAACTTGTTTGAACTTTTAGTAAATACTATTAAAGGAGTAAAATTATTAGTATATACTTTGCTTATTCGATTTTATGATAGAGTACATATAAAAAAAAACTACACAAAAGATGATACTTTATTGAAAACGCAATGTTACTTGGTCAGCGAAGAATTGCGCATCAAGAAGTAAAGGGGAATTGTTACGAAACTTAGGATGAAGGTAAGTATCAAGCAGATATATGATTAGCAATGCAGTGTGATTGCTCATTGCGTAATGCCATCAGAAGGCATCTTAAATTTTGTTCTGCTTGTATTATAAAACATGTAAGTAGAGTATGTTTACGTATATTTAATCTATTGCAAATCGGTGCTTCTTAATTAGGGATGTCAATACGCCACCATCAGAGAGAATATGAGCAGCTGTTATATGAGAGAATATGAATTCGAGAGGGAAAAATTCATAGGGATGATAGAAACCAGTTGGTCAGCTCTGCAAGTAAGTTCTCTCCTAGCCGTTCTGACTTTACAAGTGAGGAGGTATTGGGACCAGTGAACAAGAGAGAGAGTTCTGTTGCGCAGCGACAAGGCTCAGGACGCCCTGGACAGACCAATAGTTGAGAAGATCGTCATATGGATGGTGGATAAGGAGACATTTGGCGCTATGTCAAATGTCTCATTATCCACCATCCATACTCATGCAGCACATTCACTACGGGTCTCTGTGTCAGTCCGTACCATTGCAAGGCACCTGACTGAAGGACAGTTTATATAGAGGAGCCCATTGCATTAACTGCCATTGACACCCATTCAATGTCTCTTCCATTTAGAGTGGTGTCAAGCTCAAAAGAATTGAATTACAACCGAATGGAATCAGGTAAGCGACCAGGCTCAGGACGCCCTCGGCATACCAATAGTCGAGAAGAACATCACATTATACGACACGCACGTATAGTTCTCACTGTCTCCTTGTCTACCATCCATTGACAGGCAGCACCTTCCAACGAGCCTCTATGTCATTTCATACCATCGCAATGCACCTGGCTGAAGGACAGTCGCTATCGCGGCGTTCATAACGTGTACTACTATTGACACCCACTCACCGTCGCCTCCATTTGGAGTGGTGGACTGCGAAGGGATTAGACTGCAACCGAATGGAATCAAGTCACCTTTAACGACGAATCCAGATTCAATTTGGGCAGTGATGACAGTACGTATTTGGAAGCCCTGTGGTAAACGTCTCAATCTTGCCTTAACTATACAGCGACACAAAGCTCCCACAATTGGTGTGAGCGTATGGGGTGCCTTCGCATACGACACACGGTGAACCCTAATACAGATCCATGGCATCATGACAGTCCAGAAATAAATTTATGACATTCTTCAGCCATATGTGTTGCCACTAATGGCAGGGCTTTAGGAGCCATTTTTCAAGGATAGCTCTCGTCCACACACAGCAAGTGTTTCACAGGAACAACCTCCATTACATTTTCATCCTCCACTGGCCTGCTATTTTCCCAGATTTGTTACCTATCGACCGTATCTGGAATTATTTAGGACTACAATTTGGACAGCCTATGAGTTTGATTGAATGAAAGGCGGGTTTACAGCAACAGTGGAACGAGATGTCGCAGAATGTCATACAGGATTTGTTTACCTGAATGCCCAACCGTAAAATATACATCCATGCTAGAGGTGGCCCAACAGGGTACGAAAACCTTCATTTGTTTGTAATTTTTCCTATAATAAATGATTATTTTGCTTTGAATTTGTCATCACTTACTTGCAACTACGTTGTACTTTCTTGTGGTAATAAATGCAAATCTGGAATAATATAGTATTCAATTATGAAAGCTAACTCAGTGTTTTTTGAAGTAATGGTAGATAGTACGTTTGGCAGAAGCCTAACTCTGAACGTCTTCACACAAAGTCCATCATTATTTTTAAGCATGATGTGGGGTTTGTTTTTTATATGGGGTTATATGTCAGCAAAAAGAATGAGAATATTAGTTTAATTGACATTGTCAAATATTCGAATATATTGAAAAATAATATAAAAGTAAGTGCCCATAGATTGATTTAGGGGCTCGCATTTTATGTTTCAACAAGATAATGAGCAAAATATAAAATAAAAATTGCAAGGTTGTTAAATTAAAAAAAGTTGTACAATTGTAAAATGCAATTGCAACATCGCCACAATTTCTCTATCATATTATAAAAGAAAACGTATGGTCCTTGATGGAAAAATATGTTTAAAAGTATAATATTAGGATCAAAGAACACTTACAAGAAGTAATACAAAAAAAATGTGCAAAAATATTCAGCTAAATAAAATAATCCCTCTCAAATCCGTGCATGGATTTTTTAAAGGTATTATAAATGCAAATAATACGCAAAGATATATAAACTTTTGCTTTTTTAGGGAATTATATATTAGGTGTTTAATCAATTTATCACGTAGAAATCTGCAATTTCATCACAAAAATTTGTAACTCGAAATATTGTTGATTCTTAATTCTTGTTTCTTCGTCTAATTAACACCTTTTGTTATGCGTACATATTCTTGTATTCTTGTTCTTATAAAGTTTGAATTTAAACAAATTTTTAATAATATTATTTTAGGCCATTCAGAAATAAAGCGAGAATTATGAATTCAATTTTCGGAGTCACAGTATTTTATTTTTAATAGTATTTTATTTTTCACGAGAAAGAGGAGAAATAAATACGAATTAAAAGGCTTCTAATACGATAAAGTTGGCAATCTCAGTGAGTTTTAATGAAAACTGAAAAATTAGGAGATTTATGAAAAATATTTTATAACATCGTATGATATAAAGATTAATAATAATAATTATTAAATGTATCATATTGATTTGAAACATCACATTGCGTATCTCACATCGAGAGAGAATTTTATTATCTTGCTGAATAATTAATTCTAATATTATAGATCATTTAATTGTCATTACAAAGTGTTGTAGTCATGTTTCAGTAGTTATTTTACACTATTTATCCACATGTAGCTATTTGTAAGGTGATATTTGGAATTATGAGATATTTTTAAAAATTGCACTCTTTTCAAAACTCCAATCTCATTGTTAATGTATATCTCTTTAGATCAGATAATTTAATTGAATATATTATTATTCGTATTTCAATTTTGCAAACGTGTATATGATAATATTGTTTTTATTTTTTCACAATTTTCGAACTAATTAGTTCAGTAGTAAGCTTGAAATGGGAGATGGATACTCAGTTGAAGTTTTAACCTGTGATTGTATCCATTTATGTTATAAAGATAATACGAACTAATATAAAACTAATACGAAATGTATATCATTTTTTACTATGTGTTAAAGTTATTTCTTTATTATTTCAAATGGACAGAGAATTTTATTCAATGTCCTTATTTTTTGCATATATCTCGAGTTCGCCTTTTAAAAGTGGAGAGATATTTCATTGACTTTTATCTTCAAACATGATTCTTATAGACATCTGCTGCATCTGCAAATGGCTCATTGAAATTCATTTCTTTTTTTGCATATCTAGTCGTTATCTGTGAGATATAAATGTTTATATGTGTCCTGTTTGTATATGAGTTGTGAAGAAAAAATTTTATTCGACGAATAGTTCGATAATCGATGAACGAATATAGCCATTTAATAAAAAATAAAATTCTCTGTCTAAATTTAAACTGAAATTTTATTTAAATCAATAAAACAAGCAAAATTATTCACTAGTTAACTACATTTTAAATAAAATTTAAATGTATAACATCACAGCTAAGTAAATAGATGGAACACTGGTAGTTCACAGAACACTAGTAGTTCCCCAAAGAACACAAAATGTTTTAAAGGACAAAAACAATACCCACTATCACAATAAAAATAAAACATAAAAAAAATCAATTGTTAAGCAAAATATTAAAAAGAAAATTTCAGCAAATGACGATAAATTATTAAAGTAGGCAACAAAACTCTAATGAGATATTAAAATAAAAACAAGCGATAAATTATTAATTTAACTGAATCTTATCATTGTAAATATATTTAAATAGACTGAATGCAACAACCTTTGCCAAACAAATCAAAAATAAATCCTTACACAATACGTTATACTGAACAGTATGAAAAGAGGTTCCCATAAAACAATATTTTTGTAAACACATTTTATATTAACAGTGACACATGTAAAATATCACTTACATAGTTAGTTTTTACACGTTACTATAAAAGAGAATAACACATCTGATTTTAAAACTGAATTTCATTAAAATGATTACAAAATAATCACTGGATTCAAAATTATAGTTCAAAAAACATTGCAAGTAGGAAAATGAATAATATCTCATGAAAAGAAACTTTCCCCATTTTGTTTTCTAAACATTACAAATATTCCATATAACATTCTTTTGTTCCGTGACAAACATGTTCCCCAGCTGAATAATTTTTTGTGTTGTTTATTAAACCGCAATTGGCGACGTCAGTCAAAATCAAGAAAGTAAACAAAACCTGAGAAAATGGCGTTGCTGCGTTCGTCGAATTCATAGATTTGAATTTAATTATCTTTCTAGAGAAAAATAATTAAAACCACCTTCTGATTTGAGGCTATGAACTATTTATGTCTATGTGTGTGTACGTCCAAATGATTTATAAACTGTTTTAAATTACATTTTCTGTGATAAAATTTGTTGCTCTCCCAAACCTTTCAATACGAAGATCGATTGAATATAACATTAGTGGTGCCTAACTTCGGGACTTTTAAATTAGAATTAAAATGTTGATTTATGAAGTTAAAATTGAAGTTTGAAATTTAATTTGAAAGGTAATTAATGTTTTATCCTTGAATTTGAACTGTAATTGAAGGAAGTGTAGGGTGAGTAATTTTGAACATTATTATTTAAATTCTAATATTCTTATTGTTGATGGAATTTAATTATTAATTGTTTTCTTGATTGAATATGGAATACTGAATTATTTGAAATATGGATGATTTTCTAAAGCTTAAAAATAAGCTTTTGACTTATAGAACACAATTGACAAAGTTGTTTGCTAAAATCGAAACAGATCTTAATGATCAATATTCTGACTTAGAGACACTTGAAAACGAATTAAAACTATTATTAATTAAACATTCTGCTATTAAAGAATTAAATTCTGAAATAGAAAAAAAGTCTGAAAGCGGAAGAAATCGAAAAAAAAATTGATAAATGTTCGGAATATGAAGATAAATTTATTCTTTACAAAACTAAACTCAAGAAACGTATGAAGGAATTGCAACCGAACACTGATCAAAATTATTCTGTAAATAATAATACTTTAAATTCTTCAGGAGAAAATAGTATTCATATTCCTCGGAAAAAGAAATGGTAAAATTACTAAAACTTATGATTTCGAAATATTATGATAATATATTTCGAATAATTATTAATAAATATATAGATTTCATGAACCAGATAAATATTTAGATTTCATGAACCAAAATGAAAAGGCTATTCATAATAATTAAGGTGACAAATCGTTCTCCTTCAGGGAAGAACAATCATTTTGTTAGTTAGTATCCTTTAGAAAGTGTCCTTCTTCCTGTCCTCCTTTTTGAGATTTTAAAACTAGTATGTTGATCTCTTTATTCAGAGATGCCACGCCAAACTGTTACGCAAATGTTGAATACAAAAACATTTTTTGGATTATTAAAAAATTAGATGACTCTATCTTCATATTCCGATTGAAAAAATAGATGACTCATTCCAACATCTGCTATAGAGTGTGTTTAACAATTATTTGAATTTCTCCGTTAATATTTTTTAAGTTCATGCAAATGTCCAAAAATTCTTTAATTCTTTTTTCAATTAAAAATTATCGGAGATATTAATGTATTTTGTACATAATGAGGCATCTATTTTCCACAAAAATTCAAAATATTGGAGGTGAACAAATGTCAGCTACAGAAATTATTCATATTTTGAACGATTTTTTTCTTCAGTAGAAATTGAAGAAAAAATAGAAATTTGAAGAAAAAATAGAAATTTGAAGAAAAATTTATTCTTTCGATAACAAAAAAAAAAAAAAAAAAAAAAAAAAAAAAAAAAAAAAATGTCTACTTAAAACAATCAAATCTGAGCTTTTTGAAAAAGTGTACCAAAGAAGTGCAGAATTTTCACCAAACATCTTTCCAATAAGTCGAAGAATGGTCTGGAACAAATATCACTGAATATAACAGTTTTCAATGGTGTTTTTTTACTTGATCGCTAGTAAATCGGACATATATTGAAAATTGTGTTGAGTTTTCATCGAAAGAAATGCTTGATATTAAAATCGATGACAATTGTCTGTTTGAAGAAATTAGAAGACTGAATGTATTTTTAAATTCTGATAAATTAGAACAAAGAAAAAAAATCAATATATTGAATTTGAAAAAAAGATAGGTGGAAATATTTAACAATTTCAAAAATAAACACATTCCATATGAAAATTTAGTTATTCTTGATGAATTTACATTGTGTTGACCTGGATTTAATGCAGCAGTTGAAATATTTCTTCTATTGGTAATGATTTTGATCAAATGAGAAATCAAGATTGAATGTTTGGTAGTCTAGCTGCAGTACTTACCGTAAAATTAATATGAAGGATATTTCTTGCTCCGAAATTTCCAATATTTTGTTGAAAGATGAAATATTGACAAAAATATTCATATAATTGAAAAATACTCAGTTAATTAAAAAACTAAAAGGGATGTCAGCATAATTAGTGAATTTTTCTTTGAATCAATAAAATATTTCAATCATTTATGTCATACTTTTTTCCTTAAATTTTTTTCGTCCTCCTTTTCATCGTAAAAAAATTGGTCATCTTATATTAATCCATCATTAAGTGATGCTGTCAAGTTCAACTAATTAAAATCGTTATTTAGTGGAGTCGCCACGAATACTATCAGTTATTTTAGTTTAACTGAAGAGAATATGCAGCTACCGTTAAACTTCTAAAACAACGTTTCGGAAATCAGGATATGTTAATTCATGCT
Organism: Nephila pilipes; assembly: GCA_019974015.1. NCBI lineage: Eukaryota > Metazoa > Arthropoda > Arachnida > Araneae > Nephilidae > Nephila > Nephila pilipes. The sequence continues at coordinate 5,848 of BMAW01021429.1, read as the reverse complement.
CATTTAAACAATCTGTTGAATATATCTCCTATTAAGAATATATCTGATATCCATGAATTATAAGTAATTTATATGATACAAGTGAAACCCAAATTCACAGTTTAGAAGCGTTAGGGGACATTGAGAATAAATATAGATGTCTACTTTGTCCAATATTATTAAAATTGCTTCCTTTTGAATTAACTTTAGAATTTACCGGTGTTCAAAAAATGAGGAAAAATAGGATGACCAGACTCTCATAACTTTCCTGCTGAATGAAATTATATCTCATGAAAGAGCCTCTCTAATACATAAATCAGTATTAAAACCAGCAGAAATAAAACCGCTAAGAGATATCAGAACAAACGTAAAAACTACGGTTAATGATAAGTACTTGTATAAGTGAAATATAAACTTCAGCTGTTCAAGGACACCTTTCTGACCAGACATAACCTCTGTAACGTAATTATTAACATTGATGATTTATGTTATTCTGTTAGAATAAACAACATGAAGCGAACATAGTAATGCATTGAATATTAATATAAGAAAATAATTGTACAAACGTCATGGGTTATGTTTTCTTTGCTTGACACCCGTACATCGTTTAAAAAAAACCATGATGTGAAGAATTCTTTTTCTTGTTTAATCTCTAAAACTGATAATACAGCAACAAAACATGTATGTAAACGTTGAACAAAATAAAATTGAGTGTACGGTTTCCAATTATGTGAAAAATGGAGGAAACAAAATTTTATTGCAAACTGCTTCTGTTAATTTGGTTGGAAAATTATCGAGTAAAGTTGTTCGAGGTCTATGTGATCGAGTAGTCAACGGTCTTTTATTGAAAAAAAAAACCTTTTAAGACAATTGTCTTTGAATAAAATGAATGAGGATTAATTATTAATACATACTTTTGGTTCAAAGGTTCCAGATCGAATAAAATGTGCTCGAGTCCAGGTGAAAATAAGAGATATATTTGATAAGGACGAGGTAATAATAGAAGCCTTAGAAATTGATGAAGTAACGAGTGCTCAACTGTTATTTGCCTCTATTGATATGATTAACGAATTAAAAACCAAAGGAATAAATTTGTATGATGTTGATTACGGTGTTTAAAGATGCTAAAATATTTGTTTACTTATTGGCGCAAATAATTATCTTAACATCATAAGCGGGAAAATTAAACGTTTTAATCCGAAATTAGTTGCAATAGAAAGTAAATTTGGATGGCTTTTAATGGAAGAAATATAAGGGAACAATTACTGGTATAGCAATGTAACTTCTGCAATGTCACCGATATCTTTTTTTTTTTTTTTTGCAAATGTTTCTAGTATTGAAAATCTCTGTAAACTAGAAACATTTAGATATTGATACCCCGTTGAAGTGCAGTCAAGAAAAAGAATGGAAACTGTAGCTTTAAATCATTTTCAGGAAATGTTTACAGTAAATATAAAGAGGGTAGATATGTTCATTTACCATGGGTCACCAGCCATTTCGTTTTAAATTCCAATGAAGACATATACAAATAACTTTTTTAATCAACTACTAAGAAATTACTTTCAAAAATCAGTTACAGGATTATGAAGCTGTGTTTAATCAATCGATCGAAGATAGAGTCATTGAAGACGTTCTTTTCAATGAAGTTGAGAAGAAGAGTCATTATCTACCACAAAGAGGTGTATTTAAAGAATTATCTAAAACGAAAGTTCACCCTATTTGAATCTAGTTGTCGAGATTAGAATTCATTGTCCTTAAGCGATTGCTTAGAAAAAAAGTCCAAACCGTCTGCAAGAAATACTTTCCATCTTACTGAGATTCAGAAAAGAAAAAAAAAAGAAGTAGTGTTTGACATAAAAAGCATTTCTTCATATATCGATATCCAAACTCGATTGTGAATACTTAAAATTCCTTTGTAGGGATAACTTTGAGTAGAAAAGTTTCAAAAAACCATGAGACACAAGCGTTTACTATTTGGTTAAAACTGTAGTCCTTCCCATTAGGAGCTGTTCTGAATCACCCTCTAGAAAGGAATTTTGTGGACTTCTCGGGAACTGTTTCAATATTAAATAAGTATTTTTACATTGACAATTGTGTCACTTCAGTTTCTAATGAAAATGCCTTACATAGATTCATTTGAGAGTCTAACACACATATGCCTGCTTTGTCTTTAGAGGGTGGGAGCATACATCGTTGAACATTGATCGTTATCCATCTGACCCTAATCCTGTTTTAGGACTATTGTGGAATAAAGACGAAGAAAATATTTTCTGTGATGCAAGGTATTGAATTGCTCACCCCTGGACTTAATAAGAAGAGACGTTTTGAGTATAATTTACAAGACTTTCGATCGCCTTGATATTTAATGTTCCGCAACATTAATTCCTAAATTGCGTACCTGAAGAGTTTGAAACTTGAAAATTGGATGGGACACAGTCCTGCTTGATGACTATCAGTAAGAATTTTGGTCCTAGTTACGTCATGTAAAATGTTTTTATTAAAAGTGAAAATTCCAGGAACTTTAAATATTGTCACAATTCATTGTACTGAGTTTACATGTTTTTTGTCATGCGAGCCAAAAAGGCTTTAATTCTGTGATATGTCTACGAAAAGGGAAAATTATTCAATTTCGATGTCATTAGCTTGTGCGAAGAGTCGAATAGCCCTCCTTCCAAAACCTAATATTCCAAGAATGTGACTATTAGCTTGTTACATAGGAGCATGTCATTCAAATATTGTGTTGAAAGCATTAGGTTTAAAAGATATTCCAGTACTTTATTGGATTGAAAGATATGTCCTTTTGGTTGCGTTTGTGAAGAACCATGTACAAGAAATTAAGTCATTGACATCTAACGGAACCGGAAAGCATGTCCAAGGAAACTTAAATGAAGCTGATCTACAATACCGAGGATGGCATTTCGATTTGTAAGATATACCATAAACTTAAATGCAGCAGATATACCATACCTACAACTATCTGGATCTTTAAGTACATTCGTCAAATCCAGATAGAGGTAAGTGCCAGATAGGCAAAAAGGAATTGTTGAAGAATGGCCCAAATCCGAAATTCATTGAACGATGAAGAGATCTAGAGGGAAAGAAAAAACACTGTTGCATCCCATTCTACAGTTACCAAGAATAAATGGTATTTGAAATGTTTTTCTAGCTATTTTAATACTGTGCAAATGGCATCATAGATTCTTTGATTTGTAAGAAATTGACAACCACTTCAAGACAAAATTGACCGGAAGTTTGAAGGTTCAAGAAATCGACTTATCTGAAATGAAGTTGTTGAAAATTGTTCGAGAATCATTTAATGAAGAAGATAACTTGGATGATCTTTTGATTTATGTAGACAAAGATGAACTCTATAGACTAAAAACCAAAATCATAAAAAGAATTGATACAGAAGACTTTAGATGTCCCATCATCTTACCTTCGAATGATGAAGTGGTGCATTGACTAATATTCGATTACCACTTATTGCTTTGCCATACCGGAGTACAATTTGTACCGATACAACTACAACAAAAATTTTGGATAGTAAAAGGAAGAAAAACTGTCTAAAGATTCTTTTCCAAATTTATATTGTGCGAGAAACACACTGCGGTAGAAACTTTACTATCTACTCTTCCTGAAGGTAGAATTCGAGATGCGTTTGCCTTTTAAATGATGGGTATAGATGTTGCAGGTCCGCTTCATTTAAAGACAACCAAGAAAGCTTGGATCTTGAATTTTACATGTGCTGTGTTCCGTGGAGATGCATTTAGAGCTTATGAAGAGTTTATCTACGAATGGTTTCCTCTTGAGTTTACGAAGCTTTATTCTTCTAAGAGGCCGTCCCTCTCTAATTTACAGCGATAACTGTTCCAAATTTGTTGGAGCAAATCGTCTTTCGAAAGCTATCGACTGCAACAAAATCTTAGATTTTTCCTCTGAAATGAGAATACAATAGAGGTTCAAACTACCAACTATCAGCTGGTGGGGAGACTGGCAGGAGATAGTAATCCAAACTGTGAAAAAATTGATAAAATAAGTTCTTGAAAAATCATGTTTGACCTTTGAAGAACCATTTTTTTTGCAATGTAGAGGTAGTCTTAAATTTTTCACCGCTGACATCTGTTAAAGGATTCTATTGATTTTGAACCTTCATTATTTATACAGAATGTTAGGACAAATTAGATAAAATAAACTTAATTGAAAGATAGAGATATCACCAGCGAAATAAATAACAGTTCCGGAAAAGATTCCGAGGTGAATATCTTGGGCTTTTAGAGTAACACATGGATCAATAAGTTCCGAGACTAACCCAGAGATGGCCCTCGTAGTAAACCAGTAACCAGGTCTTTCTAGAGTACTAACCTTTGCTTGAAACGTGTCAAAATTTTAAGTCGATCGGACCAGAAACAGCTGAGTTATCGAGGTTGGAGTAAAGTCGTTTTGTAGTTTGTTTAAAAAATGGAAAAAACCGAGTTTCGTGTTCTGATAAAACATTGTTTTTTAATGGGTAAAAACACCGTGCAAGCGAAACAATGGATTGAAAAATGTTACCCGGACTCTTGTCCATCAAAAGCAACGATTTGTCGGTGGTTTGCCGAGTTTAAACGTGATCGTACCGACACAAATGACGCGGAACGCTCGGGTAGACCTGTGGAAGCCGTTACACCGGAAAATGTGAGTGAAGTGACAAAAATTATAATGAAAGATCGTAAAGTGAAGCTCCGTGAGATTGCTGAGATGACACAGATTTCATATGGAAGTGTATTTACTGAAAAAGGTTTTTTGAAGTGAAGTGAAAAAGGTTTTTTCCAAGTGGGTGCCGCGATTGTTTTCGATGGAACAAAAACAGCAACGAGTCGATGATTCAGAAAGCTGTTTATCGCTATTTACTCGCAACAAAAAAGATTTCTTGCGAAAAAAAAAATTGGGGAAAAAAAAAAAGATTTGGAAAAGCGTTGGAACGATTGTATCACCCTAAAAGGTGATTAACAAAACGTGTTATGTTGATGAATAAAAAAAAATTTTGCAAAAAAAATGTTGTTTTCAATGTTAGTCTCGGGAGTTATTGATTGATGTGTTAGTACATTTAAATGGAAGTATAATACTATTAAATTACTAGTAATACTAGTATAATGGAAATGCAATATACCGGGACAAAAGCAATGGTTTATACTTTTAGATGATTACTTTTACATTTCAGTTGTATCAAAGAAAGTAACTGGCCAAATTTCTTTGGAAATACTGTTAGTAACTTTTATCCATATAATTATAATATATGATCGATAGTATAAATATCTATTAATATTTAAGGTGTTATTAAGTTTACTGCTGTAAAGATATGTTGTTTCAAATTGACAAAATTACAAATTTTTTGCCGGTAAACAGGTTTTTAAAAATTCTATCCCAAGCAAAGTAGTCTAACGGCATTTATTCTAAAAATTTGGGAGGCCAGGTAGTGAAGCTTCGTCTTCTCACTTAAATATTCAGAAAAGTGTTGCTCAGAAACTCTGTAACATCTCCATAAAAAAAAAAGTAATTATCTTACAGGTGCATGAAATTTGGAGGAATCTATGAAACAACAAAATTCTCCAATATGTCATAATCTGTTCATGCATATGAACAGATTTGACTACATATTTTGTCGCAATCACTTCTTCGGGTGGAAAAGAACAAGTTATTGATTATATTTTTGTATCTACTTAACAACACGTTAATATTTGGTACGTGTCTTTCAGTTCCAATAAATTCGTGGAGTTTTTATTACCCCAAAATATAACCTTAATAATTGGCAGTTTGGTAGAAAATTTGAAGCAATCTTCAACAGACGGCGCAGTGATAATATAGCCTAATCATGTGTGGTTTGCTCAAC
>BMAW01021428.1:182608-240230 GCA_019974015.1 Nephila pilipes | reverse complement strand
GAAATGAACAAAAAACTAACACGTAAATTTCAACCCATCCCCCCCCTCAGTAGTCCTACCAGTTTAGTCTATTCTGACAAGGAAAAAGCTGACCTGTTTGCACTTTCTCTAGAGGACTCTTTTCAAGAGAATTCCTCTCCATATGACGATGATCACATCGAACACGTTGAACATACAGTTAACACTTACATTTCAAACTTACACCACACCACCTTCTCCCCCACGCTCACATCACCTCGCGAAATTATTGAAATCATTAAAAAACTTAAAAACAGAAAAGCCCCTGGACAGGATGGCATCCATAATAAAGCTTTTAAATCCCTTCCAATACATTGCATCACCCACCTAACAAAAATTTTTAACAAATGTCTACTACACGCGTATTTTCCAGAACAATGGAAACACGCTATTGTAATCCTTTTTCCGAAACCAGGGCAAAATCACGCCCTGGCTAATAATTATAGACCCATCAGTTTACTTAATACTGTCTCCAAAATTTTTGAAAAAATTATTTTATCCAGAATTCAGGATTTCCTTGAGCAGCACGACATATTACCTGATACCCAATTTGGATTCCGATACAAACATAGCACTACCCATCAACTTCTTCGTGTGGTTAATACCATTAACGATGGTTACAATTACAAACAAATTACTTTGGGAATTTTCCTAGATGTTCAAAAGGCGTTCGATCGTCTCTGGCACGACGGCCTTATTTATAAAATGATACAATTGCACTTTCCTAGCTACATCACACAACTCATCCATTCTTTTTTAAAAAACAGATCTTTCCAAGTCAAAATTAACAGGGTTTTATCTCATACAGGTATTATTGCTGCCGGATCTCCACAAGGAAGTGTTTTAAGTCCTTGTTTATATTCAATCCATACACATGACTTCCCACATTTTAAATTAACCAGCCTCTGCCTTTTCGCTGACGACGCTGCCATCCTCGTCCAATCCCACAACCCCAGCTCCGCTAGGAAAAAACTTCAAGTTCACCTTAATAAAATTGAACATTGGCTAACCCTTTGGCGTATAGCTATTAATACAAATAAAACAAAAGCCATAATTTTTAGAAAAGGCACTGCCCCCCCCCCTCCAAAAAAACTTAAATTATTTGAGGATGAAATCGAGTGGAGTTCCGATGTTAAATACCTCGGTATTACACTCGATTCCAAACTCACGTTTAAAAAACACATACTTTCCATCAAAGAAAAATGTTGGAATAAGCTTCATGCCTGTATACCACTGATTGGGAGAAACTCCACCCTATCACTAAAAAATAAAATTTTACTATTTAAACAGGTTATTAGACCGGTTATACTATATGCATGCTCCATTTGGGGCCATGCCGCAAAAAGCCACCTTAAACATCTACAAATATTACAAAATAAAATTCTAAGAATCATTGTAAACGCCCCATGGTTTGTGCGCAATAACGTTATTCACAAAGACCTCCACATTCCACTCATAAAAAAACACATTAATTACCTCGCTCGTCGCTTCTATAATACCATTCATAGCCACAGTAACAATCTAATACAAGCCCAAAAAATGTTTACCCACAATAACGGCTTCTATCCATATCCATATCAATCTTGTGATAACTATTTCAGCCTTTATCCCCCGTAAAAAAAGTCAAAAACTCAATCTCTCAGTTCTAAGTACATCCACCATTCTGATTGGCTCTCCGTCGATCCGCTCTCACACCACTCCACCCGCTCCCAACCCTTACGGGAAGGGAGTAGGTCAACCGAAGCCACTTCTCCTTACCACCACTATCAACCAATCGGAAACCGTCATTTCGCCGCTCGATCCATCTTCATTCAGGCGCGATTCGTTACGAAAAGCAATATTCCTCTGAGCCGTGGCGCCTCTACCAGAGCCCTATCGCCTTCATTTCTCTTTCATTAAACTTCCTCCACATCAAACTTTATTATTTTATAATTTTTTTATTATATTTACTACTTCTTATTATAAAAAAAAACAGATTGAAATCATCGTTTCGTCACTTGTTAGATTGTCCATAAAGGACACTAACACCTGAAAAAACGATTATTACAGTCACAAAAAAACAAACAAATAAAAATAGTTTGTCTTTGACAAATTATACAGGTACCTTTCCCGATTTATCGGGACTTGGTATTTAAAAAAAAAAAAAAAAAAAAAAAAAAACGATTTCTTTTTATTTACATTCAACCTTTGTTTTTTACTCCTTCATTCCACCTTTCGCACTATTTCAAATCAGGCACATTCGTGCTTTGTAAACTGCTTGTTCTTTTTTATTATTTTTTAAGATCCATTTAGGATCAAAATAATACATGTGTAAAATGCTATCCCAAGCTAGTACACAATTACCTTATTCGATTGCTGCTTTTTCAAACACGGCAGTCAGGGACATTCAATGGGAAAGCTCCCCTCCGCTATCAACAACCAATAGGAAAGCGAGTTCTCAGCATCTCCTCTGACCGAAACCTATACCTCCACGTATTTCTTACCAGACTTTACTGACTTCCATTATTTAAAATTCTCATGATCTTACTATTCAGAATGTTTTTAATTTCATTTTCCAGTGTATTCCAGTGAGATGTACAGAGTGATGGAAGAATAATGACAAATTCACTTTTAACAAACCCACACTCAAAATTTAATTTCGCTTATAAAACTACAAAATGGTCATTCCCCCTTAAACCTCCATAACGGAAATCAAATTTTCTAAATTTTAAAACTTCATTTTGCAAGATTTACAGCACAGTTAATTTTTAATTTTACAATATCCTCTTAAAGAGAATTAGAGGCTGGAAGAGAATTAATATGAATCTAAATAGGAAAATTAATCCCGGTTAATTCAGGAGAATTAGATTGAGTCAAATCTGAAGAATTAATTTTAGATATTTCAGTTTTAATTTTGTTTTGAATATCAATAAGCTATTTGCTTTTGTTACATCCAGACCATTAAATTCTTCTGCAACGTTTTTTCAATAATAAATAATATTTCTTAAATGTTACATCCACTTAAATCGTACTGGGAACTTGGAGGATATCAAGTTAAAACCACAGATGGGAGTTTAAAGCCCAACAGAGCCAGGTACTCTAATTAAAGTTTAATCACGCCCACACAGCACTTGATGCTACATTAAAGTTTCTAGCACTCTGCACTTGAGATGCCCTACCATCAAGTCTCCCGACGATTCGCCGCCTCAATCCACTATCCAAACATTGGTGGCTACTTATTTTAACTATTTTCTTTTGAATTTCTCCAAATGTTGCAAATCGCACCCCAAAAGTCGCCGAGATGTGCGAACGAAGCAAGTGCGGAATTTGGTTCGTGATCGCGTTACATCTTTGTTTGGAAGTGATAGTTTTACCTCTCGTTTAGCCTTTTTCGAGAAATTAGATTAAATATACGAATTCTTTTGGTTTTAAACACCATTGTAATAAATTATATGAGGGATTAACTCAAATACAAATTATTTATGTATCAATTGACTTTGCTGAAAATTATTAATTTATTTCATTTATTTATTATTTTTATTTCATCGATTTTTTTTATTTTTATTTATTTATTTATCTGGGGGGGGACTACTTTTGTAAAAGTATTTCATGCTTTTAGTTGGAAGTTGTGTACTTACAAAACATTATTTATGCTCGAGGTTCTTTTAGACAACTTAAGGCCATCGATGCAAAATAATCCTTTTTGTATAAAGATGGCTAAGACGAATCGAGAACATTAATCAAATAAGACTGTCACAAATAAGACTTTCACATTTATCACCACTGAAAGAATTAAAAAAGAACACAAAACGAAGAAACGAAAGAACACATAACGAAGGAATGCAAGAATTAAAAGAGAGAGAGAGAGTAATTCAACTTTTTTTAGACAATAACTTAAAAAATATTAAATAAATGCAATTATGTTTGATTTGAGCCTTAGATATATTATTATTTTTCGATGTTTTCTATAGTTAATAAGCAAAAGGAAAGAAAGAAAGAAGCAAACAAAAAATGTTTTGGAAAGTCTTTTAAGAAGAGAAGAAAAAAAGAATCGCTCTTTTCTCTGTACTACCTTTTCCTTCTCTTTTTTAGAGATTAAATTATAAAATTTTTCTTAAAGTACCAAATGTAATGTTTTGTAGGTGGGAGTCAATTATTTGTGATGTAGATTTGCTTATTTTCTAGGTTGCACTCTGATTTGCTTAAACATTGACTACTTGAAGCTATGACCACGAAGACTTGATCTTCGAAAGCATTATTATATAATGTTACTTGTGTGTGTAACGAAATGCAACTGCAATCTATATTAACTATAATATAATATTAATTAATTTTAAAAAGATTAATAATGATTCAAGTGAATAGTTTTAAAAAATGAAAGAAAGAAGGCGAAAAAATGTAGTTATTTTCAACTGTTGACTTAATCTAGCAAAAAATAATATATCATAAAATTAGTCGCATTAATTTAATTAGTTATATCATAATATTAAAATTTAATTTCTGTTTGATAGCTTATATAAATTAACTAATTGGTGGAAATAATATATTTATGTTGTTTAATTCTTATTAATTTCCCAATAAATTAAAATATTTGTTAAAATTATATACATTACTTCTCTTTCTTCCATAACTATATGTGTATTATATATACATAGAGAGAGATGATAAACCTTTTTCCTTCCTTTTCCTTTCAAAGAAAAATTATCGCTCACACATCTGCCTGAAATGCATGTGACAAATCTAGATCGATTCATTGTTTATCAACGCTGCACTTAAAAGCAACACAAGAGCTGTTGTCGACAAACCTCGTAATTTTGAACTTGAAAAGTGTTTCAAGTTTGGAAGCGAAGGCGACACCTAAGATGATTACTAAGATGATTTTCCTAATTTCCACATCAACTCAACATTATGTGCATCACCCCCTCTATACGACGGAGGTTCAGGCAAATATCAGAATAACGACGGTAACATCAGGACTCGAGCACACGACTTTAAGACAACGTCTTTCATGTTCCCCCCAACTACCGCAACCAATCACAAATTCAAAAGGTTGTGCTTAAGTAATATCTTTCACTTGATTTCGTTGAGACACCTAAAAAAATCTGTATTTAGTCAGTTCATCCGTCAGAAATTTTAAAATTTTAAATAAATAATTCGATCACTTGTGTTTATATATATATATTTATAATTATAAATATATATATATATATAAATATATTTGTATTAATTCATTTATAGATATATGTGTGATAGTTTGGAGTATTGCATTAAATTCCAATTTGAATTCCAAATTATAAAAGACACTAGAATACTTTATTTTTCTTTCGATCTTGATGAATGAATTAGTTCAGTAATTTTGAATTACACACATTGCTTTCAGATATAAATAATAATATTCTGTTGACAATAAAAGGAATTTTTAAGGGACACATCTGCAGGTTAAAATAAAAATGAAAAAAACGTTGAAAAGTTATATGCAAAGTTTTGCCAAGAACAGATTTAGGTACCTAAGGTGCGTTTTTTTAAATAACTATTATATAATTACTCAATTAAATATAAGAATTAAAGTAAACGATGGATTATAGAGAAATGGGCAATAGTAAACTTTTGCGATGTTAAAATTAGAGCAAACGATAATTTATTAAATTGAATACATTTAAGTTAAATGTAATTAAAAATAAAGCAAACGATAAATTATTAAATTGAATATATTTAAGCTAAATGTAATTAAAACTGAAAGGGGGGAATGAAAAGTGATCTAGTACGCCCAAAGGAAACCACCTAAGACTTGGGTGACTAATAAAAAATAAAACTGTTTCATTTTTGTATCTGTAGTCTTTGTGTGCCATCTATCCTCAAGATACTATATTCGATACATTAATTTCATTAAGGTATCTAAAGAGATAAATACTTCAAACTCATCATCAGATTCAACAATAGTTCCGTATTTAACAACCTATTTGGTTTTTAGAAGCTACAGATAATTTTGACTTTTCTGAGTAACACGTATTTTTCTGGAAAATTGAGTTTTGTAATAAAGTACGTAATGTAGTCATCATGAATGTCAATGGAAATAGTGCGCGTGAACGAAGGTCATTTTTTAATCCTTTAAAAACTGTAAGTTTTTATGTATCACCTATGTTAAGCATCCATTAGGCATTTAAGAGGTTTTCCTTTATTGACTAGTTTTTCGCATCGAAAATGAACTAATTGCAATGACGCCCGTCCATGAGGAAATAGAAACCTGTCAGCTCGTTGGTCGTGCATCTGACATTCCAAAAAAAACTGCAAAAATTTATAGTTCTGTATGTTTTTTTAAGCATTGATGGTGTGTCGCTCGCTTCACATGCAAATGCTGGAAGGCGCTAATAAAGTTTTCCCTCTAACGAGTTTGTTCGATAATACTTTTAAAATAAATTTAATGCACTTCTCTTATCACCATTGAAGCAAAAAAAAAAAAAAATTCTTCCAAAATTTCTTCTGAACAGCTTCCAAGTTAATGCATTTCTAAGTGTACAGAGAAATGCAAATCCGGATACTTATAATTCACGACATCACCTGGTGTGTTTTTTTTTTATCTAGAGTTATTTTCCTATCGATTTGAGCTAGATTGTTAAGCTGTCTCTCGAGAAGTAAAGCAATATTTTTCAACCGAAACGACAGATGTTAAATTTTGTACGTTTGTTACATCAATAAATATTAAATTTCTAGAAAAATAGTCGCAATCAAGAATTGTTAGACTTAAAAATTTATTTTTATTACTCGTGTGTCTCCACGCGAGGTTTTTTCCGTTGCGACTTTTTTTTTTATAATTTAAAGCTATTACTAGTTTTTTACCAAACAAAATTTTTATTCTTCATGAGTTTTTTGCTATTGCACAAACCGCTTAAATAACTGAACGATGGTCATGAAGACGGAAAGAAAACTAAGCTCACAGTCAAAAGATTATCGTTTTTGTATTTAATGGGAAATATATTTTTTTCAATAAAGCTATTTTCTAATAAAGGAAACTTGCTTTAAAAAGGATTTGATTAAGCTAAAGTTGTTTTTAGAATCCAAGCATTTCCTTTGGGATGAGTTAAAATCGAATTACTTCACATTTTCATTTTTTTTTAAAGTTAAATGTTTAAAGTCCGGAATAATTTATATTGAAATATACTTATCTCGGAGAGTTTTGATTTGTTGCCTTTTTGTACTCGAGAAAAGAAGTTTTGCATTAGTATATAGTTCGCAGAAAGTACAATTATTGATTTCTGTAATGAAAGTAAACTTGTCATATCGTTATTTTTAAAGATCTTATTCTTATTTAAATAATTTTTTACATTTTTTAGTAAAATAAATCATCGATCATCTAAAATTTATTTTACTAAGAGTTAAACTTCCTTACAGATGCATGCTCTCTTTTCATAAAATTGAAAAACAGTAAAATAAATAAATAAATAAACAATAATTAAAATTTTATCTTCAATATAAGAGTATACACCTGCTCATCTGAAAATTACAGAAACTTCCTAAGATACAAATATACATAAAATCATGAAAACTAGCAAAAACTCATTGGATATATATTGGTGAGAACACTAAAAAAATATATTTAAAAGAATTGATAAATTACGATTATTTATCCTTATGTCATGCAGAATTCAACAGGAAATTATACGGGTAAATAAGGCCGTAATAAAATGCAGCAATTAATGAATAAAATTCTTATATTATCTAAAATTATATAACAAAATTCTTATTTAGATAATTCAGTGTGGCGTAGAATTGTTTCAGATAACATCGAAATAAGAATAGGACATTGAGTTATTGGCTATACGAACCTCGCAAATTTGAATTATGGCTATATAAGATTTACAACATTTGAGAGAACTGGTATTTCGCTCTTCAAACTTCTATGATACATCCTTTGAAAACTTAAAGCTCCATTATTAGATTTAATAAACAATATCGTATGTCCGAACTTTCAAACCTCAAATACGTAGACTCGTAACATACGTGTCTGATACGAGTAAATCGATCCTGGTGTTTCAGATAATTCGAAGAACTAAGACAATGAAAAAGGCTTTATATTTTTTAAATGTATCTTTGTAATGATAACTTTGACTGATTCACTGAAATTGTCATATTGGGTATATTAATTTCGACATCATGGAACTTATTTCTCTATATATCACATTTTATTTCAGTTTTGTTTATTTATTTGTTTCATTTCATCATTTATTTGTCAGAATTCGAATATTCTTGATCATATTTTGAACATACTAGACGATATATATTTTATTCAACATACAAACGTAACGAAATTAACAGCTTTCTATATACCAGTAAAATCATTACCAAAAAAATCGTATGCATACAAAAATGTGGATATGAATGTTATACTCGAGAAATTAGAAAGAAAAGGTAATTGTGTACATGGATCACTCGCATAGTTTCTTTTTTAGCTTGTTTTTAAATTCAGGAACCAAAGAGTTAATTAAAAATATTGCTTTAATTATTCTCCCCCTCCCCTCAACGTAGACTTCGAGAATAACCTAACATTTTGCAAACGATAAACAATAACTTAGGTCATCATATTTTATGAAGAAAAAATCTTTCGTGAGTTATAAAAATTATAATCAGGAAAAAAATACGCGTAATTATACTTCTTAGTTTCCGTTGCACACATCTAGAGGACTGCGTGTGATTGTTATCTGTCACAGAACTGTGACGTCAGAGTTTTTTTTTTTTTTTTTTTAATTCCGATCTCGTTTTCCCTCATTATTCTAACGCTGATTACGTTTCACTTCCTTCTGATTCTCTAAGAATCTTTAAAAAAACAAGGTGGGATGAGGATAAAAATCATCTTTTATTCGTGATCTTCGGTGATATTTCTCGAACGTCAAAGAGTCATCGAAGATTTTCTTTTATTGGTAAATGCTAATTGGTCATCATTATCCTCTTATCCAAATTCATTAAGATTGGTTTGTTTTTAAAATATTCATTCAAACTATATATATCAAAAATATATTCTAGGCATTTCTACTATTATTTCTCTTATTAATTTTCAAATCACCAATTGAAAATCTTAAACGTATTTTCATCTCTCTTTCCGTTTTTATTCTTAAATTTACTGTTTGTTGAACAGATTTAGGGAAAGAAAAACATCACTGTATAAACGCATAAGTTCAAAAAATATGAATAAAATGAACGTAATAACTGTTTGAATATATTTATATGAATTAAGTGTTATATTTATAACAATATTTTTGTATTTATTGACGTTTCGCTGGAGTTACGCATCGAGCTGTAAGTGATGAGGGGGCTTGTAATTTCGAACTCTAGAATCTTTTAAGCTTTAATGGTTCTCTATTATCAACATCTCCTAACATTGATTGATACCATCATTCTTTAGCAGGTAACGCAATATTATTGATAATAATAATGGTAGTTCGTGTATTATGTAGATAGATTCGTTAAACGTAGTGCTATAAATAATGTAAAAGGGTTTTTTTCTCGAATCGATATTATAATAATAGTACTAATGATATTATTGAAGTTCAACTATCAGCAGTGTTATTAATAGAATTAGCAATAAATTGAAAATAAAATCCATGCAACTGGATAAACAAGAAATATATTGGTGCATTTTTTTTTTCGGACAGCTCTTTTGACAACCGCTATTCTATATAATTTTTATGAATAACATTATTAAAATACAATCAACAAAATTTATATTGAGGGTTTTCATATTACTGAGATGGCCGCGGTAGCCTAGTCATCACGGTCACGGACTCGAAGCTGACGGTTTTCGACGAGTCTTACCCTCCCCTCCAATGACCCTCCGTGTATCTGGGGGTGATACACGTTCAATCTGTCAAATCTATTCAAAGTCCTCACTTGGCATGGTGCTTATGTTTGAAGAGGGAGGTACCACCTCAGGTGTCGTCCTCGTCACTTGACCGAGGTTCAAAATTACGAGATCCGTCACCAATAGCCCTGGTGTTGCGTGTATAGCGACGTTAATAAAACCAATCAATAAGAATACAGAATCTTTGAACAGTATTGATTTTTGCTTTCGGCAATCAGGAAAAACATTAATATCGGTAGTTTTTACTTTCTAATCTATAGTCTATCGATATTTAAAGTACACTATTTTAAACCAAGAAAAAGGAAATTACTCCCGAAATACTACGTTTCTCTCCAAATTTAATACTACACTTAATGAAAACACACATGCTCAGTTGATTTAGAGTACAGTAACCTCCGTTATTCACATTGTTCCTATACTCGCACACTCAATACTCGTACATACCCACAATACACAGCCATTGTTCCCAATATTCATTTGTATTCAAATGTATTAGACGTAAAAAGGTATACAAAATATTTATAATTGCATCAAAAATAAAATATGTTTTTCTCGTGAAGATATTTACAGTAAGAAATGTTTTATTTTGAGGTAGGTTATATATATAAATCAAGACTGCAGGAGTATATATACATTAATTGAGAAAAACATTAAAATTTTTATTGTCAGATTAAGATTAAAAATGTTCAATTTTAAAATAATTATTCTATCAAAGCATTATCTCCTCTTCTTTACATACAAGCCATCTTTAACCTAACACATCAATCAATAACTCCCGAGACTAACCCAGAGATGGCGCTCGTAGTAAACCAGTAACCAGGTCTTTCTAGAGTACTAACCTTTGCTTGAAACGTGTCAAAATTTTAAGTCGATCGGACCAGAAACAGCTGAGTTATCGAGGTTGGAGTAAAGTCGTTTTGTAGTTTGTTTAAAAAATGGAAAAAAACGAGTTTCGTGTTCTGATAAAACATTGTTTTTTAATGGGTAAAAACACCGTGCAAGCGAAACAATGGATTGAAAAATGTTACCCGGACTCTTGTCCATCAAAAGCAACGATTTGTCGGTGGTTTGCCGAGTTTAAACGTGGTCGTGCCTGATATTTGCAGAACACTCGGATGAACCTGGCAGAGCCGTCCCACGGAAAATGTAGGTGAAGTGTGAAATTATGTGAGAATCATTAGGGCCAAATAATCAGATTGGATGACTTCAGATATCATATGGAGGTGTATTTACTGAAAAGGTTTTGAAGTGAAATGAGTTTTCAAGTGGGTGCCACGATTGCCTTTCAGTGGAACAACAGCAGGAAATGATTGAAAGCTGTATCTACTATTTACTCTTAACAAAAGATTCTTGGGGAAAAATGATAATGCTTTAAGTGGGGAAAACAGGGGAGATTTGGAAAGCATTGGAGACGGTTATCTGCCTAAAGGTAGTCAACTAAAGGTGTTATGTTGATGAATAAAAAAAAATTTGCAAAAAAAATATTGTTTTCAATGTTAGACTCGGGAGTTATCGATCGATGTGTTATATTCGATAGTGTGCGATTTGAAAGCAAAAGGCGCAGTTTGATGAGCACATACTGAATCTTGGGTTCTGCAGGATTTGCCTTTTTGGTGGCAATAATTTTGTTATTTTGCCTTGAGGGCTTATTTCGGTATAAGGACGTCCGATTTTGTCCTTTAGTAATCTGGAACATGAGGGGCCATTTCGCCTCATGCTGATCTCCGTAGTTTGCGCTCTTAAAAGGAGCCTCAAAATCCTAAGGACAATGCTTGGATCAGTGTGCTTCTGCACACTTGATACACTTAAAAGGTAGGCGACAGACCTCACTGAAGTAGAAAAATCCTTGGCACCGGGAACATTGGTGGGGTTGGACCCGGTTGCCATAGTAGTTTTCTATAAAGATTTGGGTGCGAAACATCGTAAATTCATAAATTAGTTAAGCCGGAATGTTAAATAATGAGAAAAGTAAATGAGTGGTCTGAAGCATAATGGATATAAATTCCGGGCCCTCAGGTCCGAAAAATTTTGCTAGCTTTCGAAACTCTTCATCAGTATCTACCGTGACTTTTAGGAATCGGCCTCTTGATTTACTTTTCGGTGAATCCGCTTTATGTTGCGCGAAAGTCAAGAGCTGCCTCTTGAGCGTGTATGTATGTATGTATATATATATATATATATATATAAACAATTTCTAAATGTATTTTATATTTTTCTTCTATCTTCTTTGTTATTCATTTGTAAAAAATATTCTTACATTTAGAAACTAACCATGCTCTGCACATTGTTATATGACTATATCAATTTTTATCGTTAACATTTTTTAATCATTCTGAGTAAAGTGCTAGCAATGGCTGACACTCAAGAAACATGTAATCGTCGATAACATCTCTTTCAAATGCAAGAAAGAAAAAGACAAATATACAGGTCCGATATTATCTATATGCATAAATATGTAAGGCAGAATATTTGAAAGCGATAAAATGAACTTGAACATAGAATACGGGAAGACGGTAACGCAAATATTCTCATAGCCTCATCTCAATAAAGTCAAAAATCTGACGTATGGAAGTGAATCCAATTAGATGCTAGAATATAGGCTATATTAAAAAGGAGATTTATGAAGTTGAAGCGAAGATGAGAAAATGAATATGTAAAAGGTATACAAAAATACATATGAGTATGTAAAAAGATGAGTTAAATCAAGATGTTATTGCTTTGATAGTTTTCTTCGTTATTAATTTATTATGTTTTTAAATAAACATTTTTATGGAAAAACTTGCCATCAATTTTTTCGAATAATACAAATAAAAAAAAAATCTTGAGAAAAACTATTATTCAATATAATTTTACAAAAATGTTTTTAACCATGAAAAAATATCTAAAACTTTAAGCCTTATTTCTTAAAACTTTTTATAATTTTTATTTTATTATATTTAGATTATAATTTTTTTTAATTATGTGCTAGCAATTTTCACTTGTATAAAGAAAGAAGTTTAATGAGCCTTACCAATTCCAACATGTTGAAGGCTTTATTAGTCTGCTAGAATCACGTTATTTTAAACAAATTCAACGATTAAGTATGTATAAAAAAATTTCAGTATGTGACTTATTTTTAAATCAATAGTACAATATTTTTAATACATGAAACAAACTAACCAAAAGCATTCTATGAAATTTGTAATTATTTCAATGCTAAATCTTTTGTAAATCACTTAAAAAAATTTATTTAAAGAAAAAAAGTTGAAATGACAAATTTTGCCCTAAAACATCCAAGTCAGTAGTGGATAAATACTTAACAAATGATAGCGAGAAATTTAAGTAAAAAAGTGGAGCATTTAAGTGAAATAAAGAAATGAAGTTTTTAAACTTCTTTAAATACATATAAAATCAATACATTTAAACTTGAATGTAATTATTACAAAACTGTAATAAAAATTTTTTTAAAAAATCTAATGTGCAGTATTTTTATTTTTGAAAGGAAAACTGAAAAAAACAACACTATTACTTGAACATAAATAATAGCCAGTTCTTAAATATTGGAATAAAATCTCGAAAAATACACTAGATTTCGATTTTTTTTTGTGCATCATATGTAACTGAAATTGAAACAAAAACTATATTTTTAGACTAAAAATTTACTTTTTAGTTTAAGCTTTACAAAAAAAAAAAAAAAAAAAAATTACTGAAATACCGAATTTCAATAAACATTCATTACTGTTTCAGTATTGAATTTTTCATAAAAAGATTTCATTGAAAAAGTACTTCAGAGAAAAATTTATTTGAGATTTGAATACCATTCTATTGCAACATTTTATTACTTCAGTATATTAAATTCACCCTAATTTGTGTATTTATTTCTTCAGGAGCCTCCTTTTTTTTTCTTTAGAAATTGTTAAATGACAGTGATTACTTTTTTTTTTTGTATCAACATTTAAAATATAGTTAACATAATAGATATATGTCATGTAAATGTATTTTATACAAAAGAAATGTATTTGCTTAATTTGCTTTTATTTCTTGATAGTAGACCAAAGATTTTTAAAATGAAGTTCAATGGGGAAAGGTTTTTAAAAAAATGAAATGTCTATATCTTAAGAGATGTTTGATAACAATTTCACGAATATTATTTCAAAATTAAAATCTTTACGTTAAATTCTCTATTTCAATCAGCTAATTGGTATTTGAATTCATTAAGTGTTTTTTTTTTTTTTTTTTTTGCTGCAAGCAGTCTACTTAGTAGTGGAAATGAAACATTTAGTGTACATTCATGGACCAAATAATCTACAATTCTTCAAGAGTTTTCTCTTAGAATTTTCCATTGAAAACAAACAAGTAAATACACTTTAAAATTAGTTATGTGTAACAGTTAAATTTTAAATTAATAAAGTTATTTAAGCCTCTTCAAATAAAAGAGCAAGGACACTATTCGATGATCCATAAGAAACATGTTTTTTGCTGTATCGAATCGTTTCCCATCGTGTAAGAGAAGGAAACCCAGAAAATAGATTTCTCCAGATAGAAAAACGATTTCAAATTCTTTGTTTTCAGCATTTACCTTACTTTAATTATTTTGAATATGCTAACATGAAAAAAAATATTCACACTGTGAAATTACTTAAGTTACTTTACTTTCTTTGTCTACTGATAAAATTAGAAAATGCTGTTCTACTTAAAATTAACACAAAATTATTTTTTTAAAAATCCAAACGACTTAGTTTTTTCTGAAATATGTAAAGTAATCAAATATATATATGACAAATGTGTGTGGTTTTATGTAGTTCCCGTTCGTCTAGGCCAGGAGGAGCAAAGGAACTTAAGAGATTGAGGGGGAGGAATTCTCCCTTATCTAACACACCCACACTTCTTAACAATAAAGGGAAATTGGAGGGACTTCCTTCACATTTGATTTATTACATTTCACATGTCCTCAGAAGTGAGATAAACCAAGAAATAAATATATATATCAGCTAGTACATCATAAATCACTTTTTTTCTTCCAGAAGTACATAGAGCAAAAATTTGAAATAAAATTATCTTTTTCAAACTGAAATGAAAATAGATTATACAGGAACCTATATTGTTTATAAATCTACAAAAAACTTAACAATATTTTTTTACAACTTTAAATCAAATATATGATAAAAACTTATTAAAGTATGTTAATGTATTGCATAAGGAGTAAAGATATAGCAAGAAGAAAACATATGAATTACAAAGCATATTAACAGCAAAAGTTTAGGATACTAAGAAATTAGAAAATAAAGTTAAAAAAAAAAAATCATTTTTAAAAAATTGCAAAATAGTATATTTAGCAAAGATGTTTTTAAAAATTTTGAAATAAAGAATAGCAATGTTTATGTAAAAAGATAAGAAATGTTCACAGTGAATTCAAAAACATTGTTTTTAAATGCAGTTTTTTGTCCAATTGTAAAATAATAATCATTTCATTACTGTATATTACAATTACAACTTTTAAAAAAAAAACCAGTGTCTTGTATTTACCATTATTATTCAGAATCTAAATCACTTTTTGTAAATCAAAACAATTACTTTAAAAAATGATTACAAATGCAAAAAAATGTTTGGAATAAAGGCTGTTAAATTCACATATCCTAATTAAGAAATGTATAAAATTCAGTTACAAAAGAAATGTCATATTCAAAATCAACTCCATTAACAATATAAGTAATTTTTTCAATGAACTAACTGTTTGTCAATGATATTATTCTATATTCTTTTTAACTAAATAATATCCAGTCAACAGTAAACAATTTCACATGTAACAGAATAAGAACTTACAATGTAATTTAATGTTTTATAAACATTAAATAATTAAAATCTTATTTATTCATGTTTTATTAATTCAGTTAATTGATTTAATTAAATGAAAAAAGTAGAGTTTGAAAATAAGCATAATAATTTTAATGTTAGAAAATAAATGTTTAAATTTCTACTAAATGATACTCAATCAAATATAAGTAAAATTATGAAAACAGAATAAGCACTTACGATTAAAAAAAATTCTTCCATTTAGTATATTCAAATTATATAATTAATTAAATCCTTTAATTAGATGAAAAATGTAGAGTATTGAAAATAAATGTTATTTTAATGTTAGACAGTATTTTTTTTAAAAATTTAACTACTTAATATTCAATCAAGTATAAGAAATTTTATGTAAAACATAAAAAGGACTTATGATTAAAGAAAAATTGTTTTCATTTAAAATGTTGCTTCCATGCTTGAATTGGTTATCTGCAGCTTGTTAGACAAGCACTATAATAAATCGAGCTTAGAAAGAATTCTCTACAGGCTTGATTAGATGGCGCTTTTGATCTCAAAAAATTCAGCTGTCGCAAAAAATGGGGGAGGGGGACAGGAGAGCAGATTTTGAAATCTCTTCCAAGAAAAATTAGCAACACAATTTTAAATGAAAATAAAAATTTGTAAAGGCTTACTGGGAATTAAAATTATGTCTTAAAACAAATCAAACACACACAGACAGAAAAAAAAACCAAATTTTATTTAATTAAATAAAATATTATAACATATTTTTTAAATTTTTTTTATCCAGATTCAATAAAACTTTTACAAACTGAAGACATATATGTGGGAGCAATACAAAAAAAGTTTTTCCTCTTTCAAAAAGAAAGAGAATTGGTTTATATATATATATATATCACATAAAGAGCAAACAAAAAGCACTTTAATAAAAAAAAATTCAATATTTTGTGTCATTTTCAAAATTAGTGGAAAACAAAGTTTTCCTTGATTACAAATAACTTACAAAACAACAAATTGACCAAATACCCAGTAGTGACATGTAATTATTGATAATGCTAATGTTTGCAAAATAAACTATAATACTTGTCTTTTTCCTGAAAAAATACCCAATAAAATACACAGCAACCAATACATGAATCAAAAAGCAGAATGAATTATGCAAAGTACTTTTAAGAATTATCTACAATTAAAAAAAAATTCTGTTTAGCACAGCTTTAATCATTAAAACATTTTACTAAAATACCCAAATAGTTCAATATTTTTAAAGTAATAATATCACTATATAAAGTTCTCTAACATTTTTTTAAATTAATTTTTTTGAGACAATGGTCACTCACTTAAATTAAACAGAATATTTCTGATCCTCTTTGAACATAATTATTTTCTAAGAGAGATATCTTCTAAAACCCTTCAAATACATGATTTATACTTTTTTAAATAGGTTTTCAATTCACACTGTTAGATTCATCTACCATAAATTAAATCATTTCTTGTAAGATGAATGCAAGAAAGTTTTAAATAAAAAATAACCTTCAAATAAATTTTCATAAATAGCTAGATGAGATTAGATGTGAAAATTTAAATGATTGAGATTTACATTACTGTATATGAAATATATTTTAAGAATTCTTATTTATAAGCATAATTATACATTTTATTAACATGCAAATGGTATGAATATTCATACAAATAATTTATGAAAAATTAATCTTGGAGATAAAAAAATAAATTACTATCCCAAGATTAAAACATAATGAACTTCCTTTTCTTTCCCGTTCTTTTACAAAAAGATAAAAAAGAATAAGCATCAAACATTCATTGCATGTAAACAAGCAATGATGCACACATCTAATAATATATTGCAATAACAAATAGTCAGAAAAATTACATATTCAAAAAAAATAATGGTACACAAATGAAATAATTTTTTTTAAAAAAACATTTGTTTAATTATTCCCAATCAGTTTAAACAGCCATAAACAAACCAAACTAAAGTAATACTTTTGAACTATACTCTTGTTATTAATGAAAATGGTTGCAAAACATGCTAACATTTATAAGATTCACACACAGATTATATAAATAAGTAGAACTATAAAAAATATTTTCACTGATTTTTTATACAAATAAATTTTAATTTGTATAAAAATTTCCAATCTATGTATTTACACAGAATTTTGTAAATGTTTAATATTTGTTAAAAAAAATTAAATGTTATTTCATTGTAAACACTAGTGAGAAGTTTTAAACCTTTTAGTATTTTAATAAAATTGAAAAACTTTAATATTTAAATTTATATCATTTCAACAATAGTGCTTAAATCAAATAAAGACCCACAATAATAATAAAAATTTGAATTCCAGTGGAACTTCTTTGAATAATTGGGTCATATATCTTGAATACTGGTGATAAGGTTAATAATAAATTTTCATTTCCTTAGATGTAATTAATTATGAAAACATTTTTTTGAATAATATATATGTATATATATGAATGTTGTACTCTAACCCCTCAAATAGTTTAATATAAGATGGATTAAAAAAAAAAAACCAGAGCAATTATTTAATACTTCAAAATCTTGCAACTCAATGAATCAGTAAAAAAATCATCAAGATCATGAAAATACAATGCAATTAATATCGCAATGAAAGTTACACATTTGTTCAGATCAGGGGTTCCTAAGACTTTTTTTTTTTTTGCTACATGAACTTCTCCTTAGACGGATTTACATTCACTCATGAACAAACTATAGTCCCTTATGGACCTTTTTTCACACAGATATATAACAAAACTGAGATAAAAATTAGTAAGACACTATGAAAAAATTAAAGAATATACAGTGATATTTGTGCTTTATCTTAATACTTTAAATAACATTACATAAATACATAATTTTCAGAAAAATAATAATTACAATAAATTTCAAGAAAATTTCTTTTCCTTAAAAATATGTTAGCATAAAGATTACTGCACATTATGATTAAAGACATTAAATTGTGATGTATTGAAGACAGACAGGACAGAAGAGAGAGTCTACAGACCCTCATAATGATTCTGAGCAAACCCTATATATGTTAGAAAATTATCTAGATGAATACCTGCAGGTTCATTTTTTAAAAGAATGATTAAAGATACACAAATCAATCTAGCACTCCTTTAATCTTTGCCACCAGAAACCAATACAATTAATCAATATTCATAAGCAAAGAAAATGCAAAATATACTCTTATGACTAAAATTATGGATAATGAGCTAACATTTTTTTTATATTGCCAGACAGATCTTATGAAATGCTTCTTTAGACTCCAGTTTAAAAACTCCTGCTTTATTTGAAATACTTTTAAAATTAAATTTGATGTTTCAAAATGTAACATATGAAGGTAAATTAATTTTTTTTAAATAGAATTTAATTAAAAACAAAAGTGCTACCATTGTTAAGAAAATATTTTAAGGTACTTGGAAATGCCAACATGCGATACTCAAAAATACCACATTTCTAATTAAGTTTTTATTATAACTGTACATATATACACCAATGAAGAATATAGGAATTATTTTGATATATTCAAAAATATTAATGGAATATTTTGACTAATGCTACATGCAACTGGGACATATATAAATATTCAGACAATCAATTAAGCAACAGTTAATCTCAAAAATAAAAATTATCTAATAATGATTATACTAAACTTTTCTCATGTCTTTGCCAAAAATGAATACTCACTGATTTTTCTCAGTAACCAATGAAGCATGAACAGTAATACATCAAATTTAAAATTAAACATTACTTTTAACATATGTATAAAAGTGATCTTAACATTTTACTCTATAAATATACAACATTAATAAGGCATATAGCAATTTGACTCAATATTGTTAAAACATATTGATTTGACAATAATAAGTCAAACTTTTCTTCAGATTCTTGCAAAGCTAAGAATCATTTAACCTCAAGTATTGCATTATTTTCAATTATTGCTTTGTGTTATTGCTTTAAATTTGTCCACAAAAAGAAAAATATTTAAATTAAAAGATATAATTTTAGAAATTAAAGTTTTTCTCTAGCATTTCAAGAAATTATTTAATGAAAATACATGAATTTATATTTTTTACTTCATATGTTGGAATCCACATAATGATTTTTAATACCTCAATAATTATAATACATACTATATAAA
This sequence comes from Nephila pilipes, assembly GCA_019974015.1. Classification (NCBI taxonomy): domain Eukaryota; kingdom Metazoa; phylum Arthropoda; class Arachnida; order Araneae; family Nephilidae; genus Nephila; species Nephila pilipes. The sequence continues at coordinate 220,412 of BMAW01021428.1, read as the reverse complement.
TTATGGAATATTTAAACTTTCCATAATTTATTTAAATGCTTAAAAAATAATTTTCAGATATATATTTTTTCAAAAAAATCTTCATGGAGATAATCCTAATAACCTAATCATAAATCCTAACAGAGCACTGTTAAGACATACTTGAAATTCTATATTAGATACATCACTTAACTTCTTGTGAAGAAATACATGCCAGTTTATGCTGATGGCGACATTGTTTAAAAGTTAGAGTAACAGTTTACAACTACAATTACACAATTTTTACACATTTAACATGTTATAAAAGTTCTAAAAATACTAATTGCACATTATGGAATGAAATGTCCACTTTTAAAACATATGTTACAAAATATATACAATTCATTAAAACACTAATTAAATGATAGTATAATTTTAAATAAGTTTAAATCTAATCTTCACACAAATAACTCCAAGTCATAATCAAATTTAAATCACAGTTGCTTCACATATAAGTTCATAAGTATATTATATTGCTAGATGCCAATAGTTACAATATGTAAAATCAAGATTTAGTAAGTTCTCATAATGTAACTGATTCTGTATTCAGAAAGTAAAGTAAAAAAAAAATCCTTATCGTCAAGACTAGTCAAGTTAAAAATGCTGAAAACGCTAACATAACATCCTACTAAAATTCTAAAAAACAAAATAATTTATTATTTAGTCTCATAAACATTTAAGTTACACCAATAAAGAAATTCAACAATTTAAAAAGTAAATTACTTCACATACAAAAAGGAGAATACTATTATTATTAGTGTTTTTTACCATAAGACTAATAAAGAAGCAATTACTTCCTAAAACTCTTAAACACAAATAGCCAAATCAAATGAGAAGAATATTAAGAAAGTAAAGAAATAGTCGTAGATACAAGACTATAATCAAAAATAAAAGGAAAAATATTTTAAGTAGATTATTCAATTCATTTGAAAATACACTATTCTATCAAAAAAAAAAAAAATGAAAAAGTTAATTTGACTAGATTGTTTCAATTAATTATTCTGAAAAATAATTACCCATCAAATTTCTACCAAATGCTTTACAAATTAATACTAAAACATTATATATATATAAATATATATATATATATAATGTTTTTCAGTACATTTTAGGATAAGTGTTCCAAGGATATTTTATATGCAACTACTACAAATTAGAGAAACATCGAAGTTTTTCATAGTGACAATTTTTCCCTTTCCAAATTATTTCTGCTTAATAATTATAAATAAAGATTGAGTTTCAATACATTAATCACAACAGTACAAAAAATATTTTATCACCTTCAATAAAAGAATATAAATGTTTTATGATCCAGTAAAAACATCAGAAATATTTATGCTTATCTTTTGAATCAGATAAGCTCAGCATCATGCTACTTAATGATTCTGGTCTAGATGCTCTTCTATTTTCCTTTTCCAATTTCCTACGTTGATGCTCAGCACGTCGTTTTTCCTGTTCAGCCCGCTTCTTTTCACGGATTAAATTATCAGGATCCCACAATTCTTCCATATTTTCACTATCTTCCCAGTTAGATGGACCATCATCTATAACACCTAAATCAGGTTCCTAACAAAGTTTTAATTATAATTAACATAATAGTAACTCTTTACATACGTAACAAGTTTAGGACATAAAAGCTTCTAAATAGTAATAAAATAATTTGATAAAACTGAATTAATGAGAAGGTAAAAATTACAATATCATAAATTTTGAAATTGGTTCAGAGTGCTAAACGCTCATATGAAGAGTTAGAGAAATTTTTAAGCAACAAGAATAATTTGACTACAAAAATTCAGTTAAAGATTCACTTGCATTCCTACTTCTGAAAATGAAAAATGTTAAGTCTTTTTATTCATTCAGTAATTAGATACTTTCTATTGTATGGCAGTTTAATTTAAACAGATTTGTTTGCATTTGTTGGAAGAAACTTAAATTCATGAATTGCATACTGACTGGAAACAGATTCAAAACCCTATGGCATTTAATTTAAAGATGACCTATCATACTTAAAGTACAACAAAATTTGTTGACAAAAAAATGTATTTAAATATATCAAGATTGTTTACACATTGTAAAAATTTTATGAGTAAATGTAAATTTTTGAAATAAAATGTATACAAAGGACTCAATTAAATTTGAAACAATTTAATTTCTAACTTAAACATCAGTTAAATGATTCAGCTTAAAATGACAGTTATAAATTTGGATCAATGAAATAACAGATGCATTTTATGGGCATATTTAATTAACAGCAAGCATACATTGAAATGTACAGCAAGAAAAATTTAAAATATTGCAACAACAAAAATGTTTGAAAAGTTGCAAGTTAAGCTTTTCAAGACGTTTTTGATTACCTTTGTTCTGGTACATATGTGCATGAGAGAGAGGTGGTTTAAAATTTGCATATTTAAGATATAGAATAGAAATAAATTTTATTCATCCTTACTCTTACCATAGGTGTTATATATATATAATAACACTTAAAACTATTCCATACAATTTGAAAATGCAAAATGGAAAATTAAAAACACAAAACAACCTTTCATTCTATAAAGCTAAACTATATATCATTTTTTATTATTATTAAGTTTCATCTAATAATTTTTGAAAATTAAATTACAATTTTGAACATCCCCTAAAAGTTAAAATACAGGACCAAAAATTATATAAAAAAAAATGAATATATATGTTTTAGGAAGTCATCAGTATAAACATGAGTATGAGTACAAGATGTGAAATCAACATATAAAAACATTTTTACATGTTATTAAGTTGACATAATTTTTTAATATACATGTACTTAAAAGTAACAATGATTAATATTCACCCTCAATACATGAAAATCAATAATGATAAGATTAAAAAATTTAAATAAATCGATTATAAGAAAATATATAAAAACCATTGATTTAGAGTCAATATAAAAAAGTGCTAACAAATAGTTCACAGCTAATACAAATGACTACATATATCAGTTAGGAGTCTACATGACGAAATTACAACAAATCATGTGTTTCATTCCAAAGCAAAAATTTAATGTTGATTCATTAAAAATACCATATACTGGATGTTACCCCCAATACACCATTTAATAGATGTATAGAAAAAGCATCAGTGAATTTTTGAATAAAATTAAAAACCTATTAGTTTTTTTAATACAATTAGATGTATTTTTATCTAATATTAAAATGAATTAGATCAAACTTAAAACAACACAAATTTCCCGATTTCAAAGCTTCTCTCTCTTTCTTTTCTTATACCCTTAAAGTTGCTAAATTAGCAAACAAAATTTTTACTGAAACATTTTTATAATCAAATAACATGTGACAAATTATTTTTGTCAAATTATAATAACTAAAATGTGAGAAGGGAACAATGTTCTCAAAAATTCAAAAACAGTAATACTTTGAACATCATATTTGCTTCAAATCAAAATAACGCTTCATAAAAGACTAGTGAATAAAGAGATTGCAGCTTAAAAATAAGGTCAAATGACAAGGATGGCAAATGAGAATTGTTAGCTCACTTTCAAATTTCCACTCCAAACCAAATTAGGATTTTTTAAACCCAAATGCATACAACATGTAGCAGACCTCAGTATTTCACATAAGTTTTAAGTAAAATTTTATCCCAAACCCATGACTGTCACTAGGCAGCAGTAACTTCCAGTTCATATTTCAAAATAATAAGATAATCTGTACTCAACAACAAACTGTACTGGTATTTGATGAAGTACATTAATTTTTGCTGAATTTATTTTTAATAAGAAAATCATCGCCCATGAAAAAAAAATTCTTATTCATATATGTCCACATATAATAATCAGAATAGAAATTTATACATTTTTATGGTCTTGGTTAACTAATGAGATGAAGGAAAAATTAATCTTTAAAGAACAAGAAAGAAGTTAACATGCATGATGCCACTGCAGAACAAAAACATCAATGAAAAATAACATACATTACACAACAGGTGAGAGATTAATTTTCAAAAAAAAAAAAAAAAATCAGATGTTCAGTTAACAAAGTTTGGAAATCTTTGCTAATTTTCAATTTGTATGACAATTAAATGCACTTTGGATTAGAATCTCTCAACAAAAAAATTTTGGAAATTTCTGAAACATTGAAAGTATTTTACTTATTAACTTCAAAAATACACTGATTCCTATAAAACAAATTCCAATAAAAGTTTCAGTTTTAACAGTTAATTATACAAAAGACTGAAATTCCTCAAAAGACACTGTTTTATTAATGTACATAAAAAAAAGTGATATAAAATTTAATACATTGAAAGACACAATCATGTTGAACTTGAATAATACTAGATATATTTAAAGATTTTAATGTTAAATGTGCAGTGTAATATGAAAGCATTTAAAGTATAAAATTTAATCAGTAATATGCATACATAATTTTACAATTGGGAACTATCGGTTTTTCTTTTTTTTCTCCTTTAAATTACTCTTTGCAGTAAACTTTTTACAAAGTATCTGTAAAAGATATTTGAATACAATACGAAAATAATTTTAGAGAGGTAATTTTTCTTTGACGGGATTAAACATAACAAATTCAATACAATCTTACCATAGTTTCTTTGAATTGATTTTTTTTTTAATTTAAAAAAAATCAATTTACTAACAAACATTATATGTATTCTAAAATTTCTTACCACTAATATTGCCTTCGGGTCCATAGCCAAGCGATTTGAGGAAATTTTTTCTTGTTCTTGTTCCTTAAAATCACTCTTCACAAAAACCTATTTAGAAGAATCCAAATTAAGACTTATTATTAACTGATTATTTCATCAGATTATTTTTATCTGACAGTTAAAAAAATACTCAAAAAAAAGTAATTATTTTATAATATGAAATCAATTTTTTTAAAAAGTTAAATTTACATTTAAATAACATATAAATAGACAGGATGTTTTTTTTTTTTTTTTTTTTTTTTAAGTTTTCTTCTAATTTTTAAATAGAAACATTGAAGAAATGTTTTTGAGCTAACATATATGATGAATACCAATTGAAAACCTTTGCAGATGTTTAAAAAAACAACCAGTAATTTATTCTATGACCAGCTTTTTGGACTATTAAATATAAATTTTCAGTTATTTTTATCCCCCTTCCCTTTTCCTCCCTTAGTGTTTCAGATTGAGAAAAGTCATAAATGGAATGAATGTTTGGAATAAAGGCTGTTAAATTCACATATCCTAATTAAGAAATGTATAAAATTCAGTTACAAAAGAAATGTCATATTCAAAATCAACTCCATTAACAATATAAGTAATTTTTTCAATGAACTAACTGTTTGTCAATGATATTATTCTATATTCTTTTTAAATAAATAATATCCAGTCAACAGTAAGCAATTTTACATGTAACAGAATAAGAACTTACAATGTAATTTAATGTTTTATAAACATTTTTTTTTTTTTTTTAGTTTTCTGCTAATTTTTAAATAGTAACATTGAAGGAATGTTTTTGAGCTAACATAAATGATGAATACCAATTGAAAACCTTTGCAGATGAATAAAAAACAACCAGTAATTTATTTGATGACCAGCTTTTTGGACTATTAAATATAAATTTTGTTATTTTTATCCCCCTCCTTTCCCCCCCTTACTGTTTTAAATTGAGAAAAGTCAATAACATAGACATTCAAAAAAATTAAAATGTTAAGAGCATTTTGAATACTTTTAAACGACAAAAGGTATAGATTTACTTTTGAACATATTTTTTTTTAAATTACAATTCACCCTCATAAATTATAAGATAATTTTTTTTTTCAGATTTTTTAGCGTGTTTTAAAAAATGCTGCTTCAGTACAAATTAAAAGATCTCCACACTTTTTTTAAAAAAAAATGACAATTCACAAATTTTCAAGAATTATTGAATTCATAATTAAAAAGAAATGGCAATTTAATAATAATTAAAAAAAGATATTCTAAAATGATAATTTTAAAATAACTTTATTTCTTGTGAATCCAAATTCATATTTAATGGTCTTAACAATCACTATATCAGAACAGGATAAGTTGAATGAAGTTGTATGGTAAACAGTTCATAAAAGATTACAAAAATTTATAAATTATTCATTTATATCTTTGAAAATAAAACACACAATGTAGCATTTTTTTAAATTAAAAGTTAATCTATGCTTTTAAACAATATAAAGTGAAAAAGCATCAGTAAAATTAAAGGAGATCACATTAAAATGTAAATTAATGGCATCAGAAACCTTAAATGAAACTTTCTTGTCCCTTATAAAGCTCATAAGATTCCTTATTTTTTTTTAAAAAAAAAGTAGGTGTTCTAATGAAAATTAACAAAATTTAATTCACATTCAGAGAGCCCCTCATTATTTCAATTCCTTAAATTAATTTTATTTGCTCAACTTAAATTTAAACAAAATTAAACAATTAAATTCTTTCCTTCCTCTATATACCTAACTATTCTCCAAAATCTTCAATACGTTTAAAATTAATAAGTAATTTTGAAGATGAAGATCTCATAATTCCTTTTAAAAGGTACAATAGAAATAAATAAGTGTATGAAGGGGAAAAAAGAATAAAATCCACATACCCTTTTCGAAATTCTAAAAAATATTTTAAATTTTAATTCTATAAAAAAAAATAGCTTCTTTAAAAATTTTCTTTCACCCTCATTTTAGAGCCTTATATTCTATACAGTTTCATCATTCTTTTGCAATAATGTCAGCCTAACTATATTACTTAGTAATAACAGCCATCAGTTGCTCGAAAGAGGATATCTTACAATGTATTGCATAAGTACATCAATTCAATTAAAAGAAATAAAAAATTTCGACTCAAATAGTTAAAAAATTGAATAACATTTTAAATGATTTTTGGTGTAAATAATTGGCAAACACAAACATTTTCTTCATACTGTAAGCTTCAAAATCTCATTACAACCAAATTCAAATCAAACACAAATAAGAATATAATTACTAATACTTTTCCAGGTATACTTTTTGTAAATAAATTCATATTTGCATTTAATCTAAGCCATTTCTTCATATCCCAGATTTTCAAATTTGAATGAATTATCACTATTTAAAAAGTTTAAAATATTTATGAACATTTGAAAAATGTTATTTAATTATATATTTAAATAAATGTGATATTGTTTTGTGTCAAAAAACATGCATACATAAGAGAAGATAAATAAAAATATAAATTAAAACACATTTTCTCATTAAAAATTCTCATACAGTCTCAGAAAATATTAAAAATTATGAGTGTATAAACATTCTCAAAGCAAAATAAATAAGATTCTACAGTGCACCCCTCTATTATCATGTAGACAAAAATCATAACCTTTCAAAAGCATAAATCATCTGGAATATTGGGTTAATATTAAAATTCAGTATAAAAGGGTTTGTTAGCATTGAGAAAAGGAGCATCAAATAAAGTTTTAAATCATTTTGTCTTGAGAGGAAGAAGATTTAGATCAGTTGCACTAGCCTTCTTTACATGACATAAAATAACATAAAATACAGGGAAAATATGTCTTTATAAAGGTAATATTAAAAAAAAATTAAAATTAATTGTTCAGAACAATGTTTAAAAGAATGTGGTAGCTTACATGTTACTGAGTTTTTCATTTGTATTTCAGTCTGGATTTGATCTCAATAAGGATTCCTCTTCAACACATTTCTCTTTAAATTTAAATTACATAGTATTAAACAATTTTAAAATATTTTTCTTATAGATGACTAATTTTAAATTTTTAAGTCACATTTTTCACACCTGACATGAATTATTTAACAAGAAATTTAGCTATTTTAATATTTGTCATACTATATATATAAGCTAAGTAATGTTCTGTTTAAAATCATTGACATATATGCAATTTAACAAAAACATGATTATACATATTTCACATTTTCAACAGCTTAAAAAATAAAATGCAACAATAGTGAAAATTTTCTAATTACATAAATAATAAAATAATTAAAAGAAATATATACTCCAATACCATATATTTAACCTAAGAAACATTCCTTTTTTTAAAATTTGTGATGCATCTATAATACAAGTAGCACTTTAATATAAATTATAATAGGCTAGTAATATATATATATATATATTTTCCATCTTAATATAGATACAAGCTAAACAATATTTTCAATTATCACACAATTACTTTTAACAGCTTAGATAAATATACAATAATATAAGTACTACAGAATACATTTCGATTTCTTATTAGTTTCATTACATAAAAATTAGACACTGAATTTTTTTTCTCGTGCAAATTGTGTCATTGTTCAAGTTCTTAATAACATAACATAATGCATTACTAAACTAGCTATATGAATGTTACATCTACTTATGAAAGTTCGTGTTTATGAATAAAGAGATAAATTTATTACTGATTGCCAAAAATATCTTTTGCAATATTCTTGAAGGGAAAAAACATTAAGCACCTGAAACATGGCAAGAACTCTTATTTTATGATGAAATTGAGCTATTTGTTTGATATCTTCAGCAAGCTTTATTAAATATTGAACTTCATGGAGTAAATACTAATATAATGAACAAGATTAACAAATAAATGCCTCTTGTATGAAACTGGAATTATGGAACACAAACATAAAGCAAAAATATTTAGAAATGCTTGAAACAAGGGTGTGAATTTTTTTTAAAACTTATTTCACTGATGAACAACACAAAGTTTCACTTTTCTAATTACTAAAAATCATTCAACAATATATAACAACAAATTTTATAATACATCTTCAAAACCAAAAAAAAATTTAATAGTATGAATAATATCCAATTAATAGTATCCAATTAAGACTACTACTGAAGGATATTTAAGTTACAGAACAAGATTGATGTTTATTAACACAGCACGTGATACAAAAACAAAGACTATTGGCAATCAGTCTTGCAATTCAAACTACAGTCAAGTTGCAAGTATTGAGCTAGCACTCCACTCTCTTAACTTCCACACCTCACTAACATGATGACTGAGTCTTCACTGCTCCACTACATGATGGAGCTTTAATGGAATGAGGACTGGAACCCATGACACAGAACAAGAGATATTCATAGGCTTTGTGACCAGTGACAGAATAATAGGCAATCAAAATAAGTAATGGTTAACATTTTTACCTAGAATGTCTAATCAATTGTGGGAATTTTGTAAATACTTTTACCTTCACAAACATGTGATTTATAAAACAGAATTTTCAGTAGTAGTCAAATAGAAGACTAAGTATTAACCTAATCTACACTGATTAAGAGGATGTCAGATTGAAATAAAAGTTCGCATACAAAGTTTTGTACTAAAAAACAGTCAAAGCCACTAAAGCGCGGAGTTATAATTATTACTAAAATATCATTTCTGTAACAAATATTTATATATTTCATAAATGACATTTTTATATTAAAACTATTTTTATTTTATTCTTTGTTTTTTTATAATGTCTTTGCATCTCACTTCTTTCTTATAGGGTTGTAATTCACTGCCTTTTAAATAATTAAACAGTTTGAAGATGCAAAAAATACAGCGATCATTATGAAAATAGATTGCAGTACTTTCTAGGTAATCTGGCAGACAATGGACCAGAGCACCACCACATTACCAAAAACGCCGGATTATTGGAAAATCCCTAATAATTCATTTAAATGAAGGAACTATTTATTTTTGGATAAAATTTAATACAATACACACAAAATGAAGTGTCAAACACAAAATAAGTAAAACTATAAAAAAATGTATTATTTTGTATTGATAGCCTACGTTATTCCATTGTTGTAGAAGGCATAAAATAATTTTCTACTTTCTTCTATTTTTTCTCTTTAAAAGACACTTTCAACATTAGTTCTTGAAGTTGCTTCAACACTAGAATGTCACTCGTGGTGAAATTATTTTCTTCAGCTCAGGTAATGCACATATCAAAGAAATTGATAGATACTTTGAGAAGTATTGTTTGAACAGCTGCCACAACAACTCCTCACCCATCCCCTTCTTCCATTGAGGTCCCATCCTATAATATTCTCATCCATCAAAAATTCTTAGTTTTTCTCTTCGTCACCAGTTAGCTATTCACTTACATTGTCTATTGTCCGAACATTATCCGATGTATATAAAAGTTTTCTTTAACCTCATCTTCTTAGCTAATTTAATTCACTGTTTTCAATACTAATAAATAGATGCTTTGCTTATTTTTTTTGTACTGCTGTAACAGTTCCATGCTAGGCCCCAAGTTTCCCAACCAACAAAAATCACTTTTTCATTGAGGTGCATGGAGAGGAGGAGTCGTGGCAGCTGTTCAAACCATCAAAGAAACAAATTATCTTTCATGTTTATTTCTTTTAAAGATAGTTTTAACTAAGGATATGCGACAGGATGATTCTAAGTACAGAAGGCTCTTTTTGTACTCTATTTTAATTGTATGGATGACATTATGGTCCTTGGGCAGTAAGAGTTGTTACATTGGAAGGTCGGAACATCATACGAACATCATTTGAACTGAAATCCTCTTCATAAAGGTGACTAGGACAGTTGCCCAAAATAAGCAAAGCTTTCTGTGGCAATTTCAGTTTATAATGAAATTTTTTTAACTGACATCAAAAACAGCTTATGAAACCATTCAATGAACACAGATTTAGTCACCCTTTGCTTTGGTTTTTGTAATCAATGGGAAGTTCAACATTCTTAGATATCCTAGGAGTTTTGCCTCACAAATCACTAACATGTTAATTTAATGTCTAACCACTTGTATTTGAACAAAACAAAATAATGACCCTATCCTCAGCTAGTTTTTGTTCAAAAGTACTAGCTTAAGCACAGTAAACATAAATTGGTGGGTGGGGGGCAAGAGGTCGGACGAAAAAAAAACACTTTCATCTGCATTGTACATTTGGTAAGGAGTCAATGCCAGTTGTCGGATAACTTTTTGGGACTTTTCCTCTGAATGGCTTGACTGCTTTCAAATATCATTACAGCTTTTCACCAATTGTACTAAACATCCAAATTCTAAAACAGCTTTTAAATTTACCAACTAATCCTCACTTGCTTGAAAATTGCTTTAATTCATCATTTTTCCATGAAATATTCTAGCTTTTTCCTTCAGTGTTTCTTCAGAAATAGACATACGCCTACAACGCTTTTGTATTTCAAAAAAAAAAAAAAAAAAAAAAAAAATCTATCTTCAACTAGAGGAAACTTGCCAGTTTTCAAAGTTTTCCACACATTTGTAACATTTTTATTTTATTTTTGAAAGAAAGACTTTATCTTGCCACTGTTCTTACCAATGTCGTTATTTATTGTATCTCAAACAACACCATATTTTTAAGCATGACTAAATAGTATGTATCACTTTTCTTCAAAGTTTTGTTAAAATCTACAAAAGATAAAGTTTTATGCTTATGTTTATACTGAAGACATTTTTTTCTCACTCATACAGTTTCTATTAAGACTAGAAACAGAGTGAATTCTCTTAACAAAACTTAGTTCAGTTTATACAGCATGCAAAGCACTCTAATTCACTTATTTTAATAAAGTTGAAAAGCAGGATTAAAGAAAAAGAAGAAAAAAAAAAGGAATAGAATCATTAATCTATTAAATATAATGAAATAAAAACAGAAACAAAGCTGATAAAGTAAAAAAAAATACAAATCATAGTCAATCAAGTTGAGGAAAAACTATGGGAACATATGTACCAAAAGGGGAAATTTATATGAAAAAAAAATCAAAATAAAAAATTATTTCCCCAAAAGAAAAATGTATGAAATTATTCAAAATGAATCAGCCAATTTCAAAATGCTATATTTTCATAAATAAATGGCACAGAATGATAAGTAATGCATGAATACAAAGGACAAATAAGGAAGCTTTTTTAACAAGTGTTCAATTTAACTTCCTCTTAGTTACACAAACAATATCAAGACAGTCGTAAATTCTTTCCAAATATTTTGTAAAGAGTCAGTGGTAATAGTTGTACAGTAGCAGAAATCCATTGTTTAAGTTCAAATAAATTAGTGGGGTAATTGTGGTGAATACACTTTATCTTTTCAGACCTCAAATGAAGAAATCACATGGAGGCATATCAAGTGATCCAGGTGGCCAGCTGTGTAACATCAAGTCATTTAGTCCACTGCGACTTATTCGATAGTGAGGTAGCTCTGTAGTAAAGGAACAATGAACTCCTCTAACCCAGAAGGGTGGTGCCCCATTTCGTTGAAAAACAAAGTTGGAGAAATCTTTATTTGGGAGAACAGTCAGATTTGCAATATATCCCAATAAATACTACCAGTGACTTTTTTTCCACAAAAAAATGGTCCATAAAACTATGTGATACAAACATCACAAAAAAAAAAAGATCACTTTTGGTGAGTCATTTTCATGTTCAATCTAGGTATGAGGTTTTGTGGAGCCCCATATGCTCACATTAAGACAGTTCACCTCCCCACTCACATGGAAAGTGGCTTCATCCCATAAAAAAAGTCAGGTGCAAAATCATATTTTTTCATGGCCTCAAGCAAGTATAGATAATAATTGAACAGATGTTTGTTATCATTAGCCCTCCCAGCTTGCAAGGATTGCAATTTGTATGGCTTGTAATGCAACGTTTTCCTCAACCTGTACATTATTTCCTCTTATTCACCCCTTTGTTAAAATTAAAACAAAAACCTTCTGACAAGTTCTAAAATGAATAAATCTAGAGTTTCTGCAATATCAAATGGAAATTTACAATAAAATTCTTCAGAAAAAAAAAAAGCAACGAAGTTGTTCATAATATACAGGAATAATTATTATTACATAACATAAAGGAATCAAAAAAGGAAGTTGAGAGGGAGTGGATTGTCTGTTTGTGTAAATATGCTATATTAGTGGCAGGCTAGAAAGCTGAAATGCTGAATTATAGAGGGAGTACTGTATATGAAATTCAGCAAAAATAATCACTAAAGGTTGTCACATGACCATAATCTCATAAAAACCATGTCATTTGTAGTTTAATCACTTCTAATTTAGTAATTAAAAAATAATTTGTTTTAAAAATTCTACATACTGCAAAGACAAGAAAATATTAATTAAAATAAACATTTTTAGTTACCAATTTTGAAATTTTAGTATAAAAGAAATTATTATGTAATAGATGTGAAAAACTTCAAATATAAGGCTAATTTTTAAAAAAGTGAAAGATTTACTTTAAGGAATTTATATGACTATTTAGTTAAAACTGAAATGAAGCAATATTTTAATGATATATATAAGTCTATTCACCTATGTCTCAAAAATAAATTATCTTTTTTAAATTTATCTTTGGTATATTAAAACAGTTGTAAATGTACTGAATGTGATACAGAAATTATAACAAATAAGAATTTAGAACACTTTTGAAAGAAAGAACAAACAGAACTTTTTTTTGTTGAAAAAGTAAGAACACATAATAAAATAACACTAAAAAAATACTTACAAAATATAAACTAAATGTCTTCAGGTTTTAAGAAGAGTATATAAATTATACAAAATTTTGAAGTTATGATTGAAGTTAAATCAGCATACTACATACAGGAAGTGTGGGAGGCAGAGAAATGTAATAAATCGCAAAATTTACTCCAGACTATCTCGCTATTTTTTAAGTCTATTAGATTTTCCATAAGAGTTTATACTATGAATAACATGCTAAAAAAGATTTACATGAATAAAGTTAATTAAAAACTAATATTCAAAGAAAATTATTCACTTTTTTAGGTTTCCTTATTTGAGGTACCATGTCTTTAAAAAAATCTTCTGGGCTGCTATCATCCCGTTGAGCTGACTGAGAATCACTCTCAGAATCAGTTCTTATAATTCCATTGTTTGAAGAGACTAAATTATTACCACTGTCTGGCCAAGCTTCCCACTGTGATCTAAACTCTGCACTTCCATATTCATTTTCCTTTTTGAAAGAAAAAAAAACTTCATGAATTCTGAAAAATACAGATAAAACTTAAAATACAAGAGTCGTCTAAAAATCTTACAAATATTTACCGAAGTTTTTTCCATGTCTATAACATGGCCAACTGTCATTGGCAAAAGGTATTCTGCTTCCTTTTTTCTGCGACAGCATAGTGCTTTCCTTAAAACTCGTACAATACTCAATAAAAAATGACCAATCCTATAGAAGAATGTTTTCACCACATCCATAACAAACACTAAGAAAAATAATATTGTCTCAATGTTACAATTTAAGATATTAAGAAATTTTAATGACATTATTAACTCCAATATGCATTCATGTTCAAAAATATTTTAGAAAATATAATTTAAAACAATTTTTTAAAAAAAGTCCTTCAAAAAAGCATAAAATATCTATAAGCAATTTAAGTTCAAGGAGAAACATACAGTAAACATTTATAGGCATTGGTTTTGATACCATTATCAACTATTTATGTATAAAAAAAACAATGTTCCATTACATAAACAATGGAAGCTCAGAAGGAATTTTAGTCATAATTCATATATGTATTGATTTTGGTCCACAAAAGTAATACTTAAAAATTTGTATTACAGTAATAAAAACAGAAACATGTAAATAGAAAATACAATACCATAACTAACAACTTATAAAAAATAATATTTTTAAACCCTCAACTAGAAGAAACTGGATACAGAAGGAAAAGAAGGCATAAAACCAAATCCTCATACTGTATGTTAAAAAAACTAAAATGTACAAGTAATCAAAATGCATGAAATGGTTAAAACACATATTTCAATTTTTGTAGATTTTAGGAATAAACACTTCATACATTTATGTTGTTTAGTTCCCATTTACAGATAATCTTAAAACAGGAACAAAGATTGATTACATTTTTCTTGTAGTATGAAACAGATCATATCAATTCATCCTTTTAAAAACGTATTTGTAAATGTAACTCAAGTTATCTATAGTACCATCATATCATATATCAATTTTCAGGGAGGGAAAATTGAATGGGAAAAAAAAATCACTTTCGACTCTATTAATTAAATGGAAAAACTGGATATTTAAAATAGAAGACAAACTTTTTACAGTAGTCCATATATAATATACATGTAGGTACACATAATTTACATAAAAGACTACAATTATTTAAAGACAAGAGTTTTGTATGTTACACCTCTTCAATATGATTATTATCTAATTCTGCCATGCTAAAAATCAATAAAATGCAATTTTAAGTACACTGCATTTTTTTTTTTTATATTTAGGAGTAAACAACTTTAATAACAATTATAGTATATGTCATGTACTTAAAATAGGATGTCCTTGAACTTACAAAATAGCTTAAAACTATATAAATTTGAATGAAAAACTACCATAAAAATAAATTAACAATTTCTAAAAATTGCAGTGCATTTATGTGCATACATTTAACATAAAATGACTAATTTAAATTTGTAATGCACAATATAACAAGACACTTCAATATCACAGATTCACTCTAACAAGGTTCAAAAATTGGGAACATCCTCCTATAATCCTGTGGTTTATAACACAGAATTTACTCTAACACAGTTCGAGAATGGGGTAAAACCCTCAAACAGCATGAAATGTAATAAAAACTTTTAAAAGCAAACTTAATCTAATTTGAAATTAGGGAAATCCCTGTCCAACTGTTCAATGAACATGATAAAGTTTTTAAGTGTGAAAAATACCAATTCAAGCGCATACATACTATCAGATTTTCCTACAGAATTTTCATGAACTATTAATGCTTAAGTATACTTTAACATTTGTGTCTCTCTTTTGGCTATGTAGATTAAAAATTTCCGGGTAAGTAGTGCTCAACTTTATTAAAGAAATAAAAAAAAATTATTTTTATGAATTAATCTGTAACTCTAAACTATGACAAAAAAATTTTAAAATGTCACTTAAAAGACATTTCATCTGCATGGAAACAAAATTACAAATTTTAGATCGACTCAAAATGGGTGAAAATATATCATATGTCGCCAAATTGTTGGGTATAAATGAAGTGACGATACTGATTACAAAGAAAAATGAACAGAAAGAAATTCTATTACTGCTATCTCCTCAAACATGACATCTCATCCTAAGGCAGCAATAATTGAACAGATGGGAAAAGCATTTAACATCTACATTAAAGACTATTCAAAAAAATTTATTCCCCTGTCCTGAACACAAAGCCCTGAAAATTTATGACTACTTATAGGAAAATGAAAAAAAAAAACTGCTAATAATCCAGATTTTGTAGCTAAAAAAAGAGTAGTTTGATCTTATGAGAAAATGCTCATCACTACATAACCTAAAACAGAAGGTGCATGTATATCAGCCAATAAAGAGGCTGCTGAAATTTATCCAATGGAATTTAAAAGAATTATTCAAGAGGATGGATATTCAACACAATAGGTTTTTAATGCTGATGAGACTGCCCATTGGTGGAATAAAATGCCCAAGAGGATACATGTTGCTAAAGATGAGAAAGCTGTGCCATATTTCAAGGTATTAAAAGACCATGTAACATTACTTAATGCAGAATTCTTCAGGCAACCACAAGGTAAAACTTATGCGTTTAATAAATCTCTCTCAATCTTTGTGCCATGAAAAACTTAAATAAGAGTAATTTACCAGTATACAAGGCAGGAAATAAAAAAGTTTGGGTTACTACTGAATTATTTAAGAAATTGTTTTAATACTGTATTTTATCAAGTGTGGAAAATTATTTAAAACAAAAAAATTTAGATTTTAAAGTTCTACTTATATTGGATAATGCACCCAGCCATCTGCATGATTTAAATAACCCAATTATCAAAAAAGAAATTTACCTCTAAATACAACTGCTTTACTTCCACCATTTGATCAGAGAATTATAGCTACATTTAAAACCAATTATACAAGGAGATCATTACATTGGATTTTGATCAAACTCAATGATGAATCTATGGATGGAAACTCTTCACAATTTTGGATAGCATTAATTTAATAAACTCATCCTTAAGAGAAATAAAACCAACAACATTAAATAATTGTTGGAAAAAAATACGGCCAGAGTTAATTGAAAGTGAAAACTTGATTGGGACAATAGAAAACAGAATGGATGCAGTAGTTGAAATTGCTAAGTCTCGGGGGGGGGGGGGGGGTAAGGTTTTGATGATATGACAGCATAGGATATCCAAGAATCATTGGTGGAAGTTGATGAAGCAGGTTTGATATCATAAGTGAAGAAGTTAAAAGGTTTGCCCTAAAAAGCATAAAAAAGCCTAGGCTTAGCCAAATAGTTAGTTATATTTCTTAAATAAGGATTCATAAGTGCTTAACACCATATAAGGAAATTTATAAAGATCTTTTAACTAAAAGCAAACAATCTCAATTAACAGATATTTTTTGCAAAAGGTAGAGTATGGAGCAGAAATTAATGCAGAAAAATGCTCAATGGAAGTGTATAACTTGCCAAAAAGAAAAAACCCTCAATAGTGCTTAGTGAAGACAAAGAAAACACTGTTCAATTCATATAAATCTTGTATTTTCATACAAATTCAACTTTGAGATAAGGTATGCATAATTTAATAAATACAGAAAAAAGTACAGATTTCTCAACATTGAGCATACATAAAAGTAATGAAATTATTGAAAACTTGAAGTGCTAAATTGCAAAAAGAGAAACTTGTGGCTGATCTCTTCAGCCAAAAGATCAGGAAAAAAGCACTTGATGACTGACATAATGGAAAATTACTTTTCAGTTCGGTTGCCTAATACATCAACAAAGATAAGCAGATGAGCATTCTTTGGAGCCAAAGTTTGGGAATTTGAATCACCTGTCACCAAGGTCAACCAACTTTAAATGGCAAAATACCAGAATGACAAGGTGGTAACCTAGAATTCAAAAATTAGACAGCAATACAACTTAGAACTAAGGTTTATCCCTGGTTGCATTTATCCCTGATGCAAACTTGCTTATGTGTGTAACTAAGACACTACTCATAAATCACAATTAGTGATACACCGACTATGGCACAAGCATCAAATAGACAGACTATAACATCAATGAAAATAATCTTTAAAAAATATGTCAAAGAAGAATGTACATCAATGAGTAATGGCAAGAATAATAACATCCACTAAATGTCATTCAGAAAGTCCTGATTATACTATATTGTCACAATGATACTGAAGGGGAAGTATGAGGCAGCTCTCTTCAGCAAAACAAACAGGAATAAAAGCACTTGATAACTGACACGACGGGGAATTCCTTTTTATCTTGGCTATCTAAGGCATTAACAAATCCAACTGGATAAAGTTTCTTTTTTTTGGCCCAAAGATTTGAAGTTTGAATTGCCCTTGTCATCATATGGTCAAACAATTTCTTCTGAGCAAAGACATCAGAACAATAAAAACTAAATAAAATTTGAATTATAAAGAAATCTAAAAGCTCTTTTGATTTTCCATACTATATATTTTTATCAATTATATAACTTAAAATTTAAAATGTTATATTTAGGATTACATACTTAAAGATCAAAAGTTATAAATGCTCGTATATTTTATTCAATGTGTGATAAACAATTGATAAATTGGACATTACAGCAAAACTTACTTTCACATTTAATACTTTTAATTTTATTATAATGTATTTATAAAATAGTATAAATGAAATATACTTGAATAAACATCATACACAAAGCTGAAAATCTACAGAGACCAATTTCCCAAAACCAAGTTCATTAATGGTAAAAAACAAGATTTAAAATAAATGGAGTTAAAAGCACAACACTCAGGAAACTAGATATAGTAATTATCTTAGACCCCAATGCCTAAAAATTTAAAAACAGTATGATAAATGCATCTAATTGTTTTGGCAGTTTTATGAAAAAATTATCATAATTGAAATGTCAATTTGAAAAGACTTAAATGCTACAATTGACATAATTCAAGAGAAGCTAATTAAATTTAAAATATTGAAGGGAAAATACATATAAGTTCAACTATTTATGGGCAATACTTGCTTGCTTCTTTCATTAAATCATAGGATTGTGTTGAAAAAAATAACAAGCAAAAGAGTTTGGATAATAAATAATATAATAATTTGGATAATAAATAATATAATAATTTGGATAATAAATATTAGAAATAAGTTCATATATGCAATGATAGTTATTAGGCCATCATATAACAATATTAAAGAATAATAAAGAGAGAATTGAAGATATTTTACAGATTAATAATACTTAAAACCTGGTTTTATAGAAGATTTCTAAAATAGGAACACAGAACAAAAAAGATGAAACAAAGGGACAAATTATTTTTCTTAATTTAATGAGACAATGTTGAGAAATGCTGAAAGAACCAAAAAGAACTTTATTAGTTTTAGTAAGAAAGGTAAAGTATAGGAGGAAACAAAAATCAAGAGAAAAAATTGTCAGTTTCCAACAAATTGAAGAAAACTAAAAAAAAGAAGAAAACTTATACTGAAGTTTAACAAAAAGCTAAAGAAAACTATAAAAGTGAAAAAATATTTTTTAAAAATAATTTCATCCCATAACATTACACTTTCAATATGAAAGTTTTAAGTTAAAAAAAATCATAGATAAATTGTTCTCCCCCATAACACAACAATAAATAATCAACTGCACTCATACAACAGAGACACTCTTTAAAAATACATAAGAATGCTTCAGATACAAAAAGCAAAATAAGCATAACCACTCAAAACCTTACAAAACAGTACATATAAAAAAAATCTGGAAAAATTTATGAACTTAGTAACAAAAAACACACTTTCATTAAAAAAAAATTACGTTACATAATAGATTTCTCACAGATAGAAAACTATCTAGTCGGGAAATGATACCTTGTATTGCATTGCCAACTATCAAATCTAACAGTTAAGATAATAACTGAGAAGTACACAAGAAAATAAGAATAACCTGCCATGTAACTCCTGTTTTGCTAGTTAGTACAGTAAGCATATTCCTTTAAATAGTCTTCAATAATCATCATCTAAACTGATGTCCAAAAAATCAGGGAAGAAAAGATTGATTTGAAGAAAATAATCAGCCAATAAATATGTATAAAAATAGTCATCTAACTCGCAAACTTCACTTACCCCAATTAATTAATACAATTGGAGCAGAAATGCAATACAAAGACAATATGAGCTGAAATTATTTGTGTGATAAAGAATTTAGAATATTATCTCAAGCATTTTGAAGAAAAGATTTGATCACAATTTATACTTTTATTTAAAGTTAAAAATTCCTCCTATAAGCTCTCCAGTTGATTTTTTTAAAAACTTTCAATAAGAAAACTATTCAATTATATGTTATTTTCAGTTAATATTTTCTAATATGCTTTTATATGAAAAACTGTAAAATAATTTAATAGGTACACAGAAGAAACTCAGACATTTAATTATTTCAAGTTTCTTGAAAAAACAGCTCCCTTCACATATATTCAAATGTTCCAGATATTGTCATCATTTAAGAGAAATTATGTAGTTTGTGCACTCATGCTATTCTCAACTGCTATCATACCTCTTGAAAAGTCTTTCACAGGGATATTAATTCCACTGTTTGAAAAACACCAAAACATATTAAATTATATGTATACAAATTAATGCAGAGTGCATTAATTTATAATCATACAATTAATGAACAATACATATTATCATAATACATACCTATTATTTACATTACAATAAATAATAATTTTGGTTAGTTTAGTTTCGTTCTTAACGTCGCACTAGAAGCAACACGGAGGGCTATTGGCGAAGGACCTCGTAATTTTGAACCTTGGTCAAGTGACAAGGACAACACCTGAGCTGGCACCCCTTCTCCTAACTTCCACACCACACTAACAGGGAGGACTTTGGACCCGACAGATTTAATGTGCATCAGCCCCAGCTACACAGTGGGTCTTTTAGCAGCCAAGGCTCGAACCCGCGACAGAACGAAAACCTCTGGCCACGAATTCGATGCCTTAACCACTAGGCTACCAAGACCATAATTTTGGTAAAATAATTAAAATTTTAAATTGCAATAGAACTCTTGTTCTGAGAGACAGCAAAATTACTTTTTCAGTAAAAAAACTTATACAACAGCATATCATAACACCATATATAACATATTACTTGAACATATTTGTTTCTCCAATTTATGATACAAATCTCAAGTCTCTTCTTTTTCAAAAAGGATAGAAGATTTTTTACAGAATAATAAAGATAAAGTGAATAATTATTCTACAATCACTAAAGAATTGAAACATAATAAATATCATTTAAAAACTGAAACTTTGGTCTATAACATCAAAATAAATACAATATTGAAAATATACATATATATTTAAAAAATGAATATGCATTAATATAAAACTGTATATATTACAAATATCATTTATACTATACACTCATTGCCATAAGAATTCGTGCACCAAGAAGTAAGAGTGGGATTGTTACAAAACTTGGCATGAAGGTACGAGTCAGGTAGATATGTAAATGATTAGAAATGCAGTGCAATTGCGCACACCAGAGGGCGTTGAGCTTCATTCTCCTTAGAATATAAAACAGGTAAGAAGAGCTTGTTTGCTTGTATTTAATCTGTTGCAGAGGGACGCTCTTTAATTAGAGATGTCATTACACTGCCATCAAAGACAATATCAGCAGCTGTCAGAGTTCGAGAGGAGAAGAATCATAGGGATGATGGAAAACGTGTGGTCAGCTCAGCGAGTAGCTCACTACCCAGGCCGTCCTGACTTTACTGTGAGGAGGTGTTGGGACCAGTGGACAAAAGAGAGATCTGTTACATGACAACCAGGTCAGGACATCCTCGACAGACCAACAGTCAAGAAGACCCATACATCATGAAACACGCAAGCATAGCACCAACTGTCTTATTGTCTACCATACATACACAGGCAGCAGCTTCACTACGGGCATCTGTATCAGTCCATACCATTATCAGGTGCCTGGCTGAAGGACAGTTGCTATCATGGCACCAATTACATGTACTGTCATTGATACAATCTCACCGTCGCTTTCGTTTGGAGTGGTGTCATGCTCGAAGGGATTGGACTGCAGCAGCATGGAATCGGGTCATTTTTAGCGATGAATCCATATTCAATTTGGGCAGTGCTGACAATCGTGTACATGTGTGGAGGCCCTGTGGTAAACGTCTCAATCCTGCCTACACTGTACAGCAGCACACCACTCCCACAACTGGAGTGATGGCATACTACATACAGTGACCATTGCATACTACATAGTCACCCCTAATATTAATCCAAGGCACCATGATAACCCAGGGGTACATTAGTTACATTATTCAACCATATATGTTACCATTCATGGCAGGACTCCAAGGAGCTATTTTTCAACAGGAAAATACTCACCTACACACAGCATGGGTTTCACAGTGAGATGGCACAGGACATCATACAAGATTTGTATGCCTCAATGCCCGACCAAATCACATTATCCATTCATGTTAAAAATGGCTCAATAGGGTTCTAAAACCTCCATTCATTAGCAATTTTTCCTACAGTAAACATTCCTCTTGCTTTGATTTTGTAATCACTTACTTACCTTGTACATATGTAAAATTTCGTTTTATTCTGACAACTCTTTCTTGAAGCACACATTTTTATGGCAATGAGTTTACAACATTAAAACTCCTGAATACTCACACATAACTAATAATATATATTTATTACATCAAGTATCATTCAAAAAACAAAAGAGCAATTTTAGCTACTACCAGCATTACACACTACTTCCCTTTTAAAAATTGAATATTAATTTTAAATGTCAGGACAAAAAGTTAAAAATACTTACTTTAATTGCAATATATACAATTTGGTACCTCCTTACTATTAATTATGATTCTAAGTGCTGTAGTTCAGGAAGATTTATTAGAAACAAGTTATTCATCAAATACCTAAGGAACAAAATATTTTTTAGAGGATGCATATTATATACTTTAAAAAATATGTCTAGTATGTATACACACAGTCTCCCTTACTTCTTCAAATTGAAAGAATTATATATATATATATAATACTTCTAATTTAAAGACAGCAAAATAATTTGGAAGTCATTAATTTACATAAGACTATACCTCAATTTCTACTAATGGATTAATTAAAACTAACATATTTTTAGATTTTTTTATAAATTCTGTAATATTTTCAGATTCTCCGTGTGACTGATTGATTCTTTATAAAGCTGCTACTTGAAGCAACTCTAGGGCTATCGGCTGAGGAAATCATAATTTTGAATCATAGTCAAGTCAGAAAGACAACAGTCGAGTTGACAACCAATTGTCCTAATTTCCACATTAGGCCAATATTTACTTGATTGGATTTATTAACATTGCACTAGAAGCAACATGAGGGCTATTAGCGACAGACCTTGTAATTTTGAGCCTTTGTCAACATCATACCAATGCAATACTCCATATGTGATAACCCTAATTAGTAATTTATTGTGTTATCATATTTCTTATGCTAACCACTGTGCTTAACTTAACTACTAATTGTTTACTTTTTGTAGCTTTCAATTCTAAACTTAAAAAATCTATCTCTAAGATAAATCTTGAGTGGCACATCTAGACATCTTTATGTAACAAGGGCTAGAAAATAAAAGTTGATAAATATCTAAGTTACAACAATTTATAAAACTAATTGTAAAAGTCAAAAATGACTTAAACAATTAAATAAAAATTTAAAGATAAGTATCACATAATACATATTCCTATTAATAGAAAACAATACTTAGTTCTAAGTGATGTAAAAAAAATAAAGTAAAAATATAGTTTAAATTAATTTTTTACTCTGAAATTATATTGTTAGCTTTTCTATTCACAATAGAAAATTGCCTAAATAGATAAGTTAATAAATGAATTAAAACTACAAATAATTTTTCATTCACAAGAATCCAGGAAGTATTAATTCTAAAATTTGAATATATGTTGAATTGTTTTTCAAAATTATCTTACAGTCAAAAGCAAAAAACATTTTCTAAATTCTTTCTGTATCTCCCTTTGACATTTTAAACAAAAAAAAAAAAAAAAAAGCACAGCAATATGAAATCAATTATCAAATCTAAAATAGTGTATTTGTAATACAACAACAACTGATCTCATTAGTGTCCATTAAGAATAGTTTATCTCAACAGGAAACAAATGAATTTACCAATAAATGCTTGCTCTGTATCAATAAGATTCAAAAGCTCCAACTCTTCACAGAACAGTGAAAATATGATAAAAAGTCACATACACACATAAACTTTTATGTATAAAATAACTCTAAAATATAATTACTAAATCAGAAATATGCTCACATTAAATATTTAAGAAATCAGATATGTTTCAACTTTCAAATAATTCTATTGGATTTAATAATATTTAATTTAAAATATGTAATACTAACACATAAAGAAAGAAAATAATAATTAGAGATCTAAATGGCTTCTAATCACAAACATAACTTGCTCCAGTAGATATTTTTAGAATGATTTAACATGTCTATTTCTGAATCTAAGCATTTGATATTAACCATTAGATATTCCAATACATTATCCAATAATTTATTTATGTTTTCCCTCCATCTTTCTGCTGGTCATCAGACTCTTGATTACAATTTTTTTCCCTTTTGATAAAAATTGTATATTTTGAAACTTATGAAGATTTCTTTCAAACATAAACACAAAACTTGCATAGCTCAATCTGAAGAATCATTCCCAATTTGCAACATTTTCATTGCTATTAATTTTTATTACTGCAGCAAATAATGCAGCATACCCTTTCGATTGATTTGATTTGTTTTATTAACATTTCACTCACGCACAACACAAAAGCTGTAATAGACCTTATAATTTTGAAGCTCAGTCAAGTGACGAGGATGTCACCTGAGCATACACTCCACTCCCCAAACTTCCGTAAACATCCCAACATGAAGACATTGAGCCTCAACATGTGCATTCCCTCATTTTATTAGATATAAATTATATTTCATATTTGTTCTAACACAACATTACTTATGATAAATTACATATATTGGTGTGAATACTTTAATGCTAATAACAACACATTCAATACAAAGTACACATTCATTAGAGAAAAAATTAATATTTCATTGTATAAACTGCGAGGAAACTTTAGATAGCCACATAATACCACATGAAGCTTAATATATAAGAAAAAAAATATTACTGATAGATGTTAGCAGTATGTTTATATAAAATTCGGGTGATATACAAAATATTTGTAATAGTCACACTTATTACAGGGGGAAAAAAATTATTCATAAAAATCACCATGAACAAATAATAGAGCTAGATTGTTTTTTTCTGCTTTACTAAAAATTACATCAAACCAACCACTAAAAGAATAATACATAAAATAAAAGCAATAAGAATGAAACAAATATTTCTCAATGTTCATATTCTCACATCCTAGTATCTATTTCCATACGAAGAGAGAAAAAATGAAATTAAACATGGATTACATAATGTTGGAAAAATAATCAGTTCTTTACTACAACTTTTTTGGTAATTTTTAAGCATAGAATTAAAACTGCCGTCAGCATTAAAATGTCAAACCAAGATTTTTACAAGGATTTGCTAATTTTTAATTTGTAAACAATACCTTCAGAATAATAATTTTTTCCTCCTAGAATACTTACATGTGTAAGTTTTTAAATAACGGTTCCAGAACTAATACTTCTAAAATACTAATAGAAAAAATATTTTTTTGATTTAATTAAATTTATAAAATATGCCATGAAAAATTATTATGCTGCAGATCATAATGTTAAATGTAACAATATTACAATAAGTCTCCTGCATAAAAATACACCACAATACAATTTGAAAATTAACTTAATGTGTGTGCCAGACAAATTAGAATTTTTTTTTAAACTAATAAATCCATAACCATAAGAATCATAATTCTTCCGATTTTAAACTAAACAAATGTTTTGTTGCCATATGAAAACATACTAATTATACAAACTTGTTAATTATTTTAATACAATATTATAATACATTTCGCTCTGTTAATCATTAAACTCTTAAAATACTTTTCTTTAACCAGGCTATCTAATTTAATTAATTATTTTTATCTTTAAAACTCATTTGAAAGGGAAGTTGTTTTTAATACTTTCGAATCAAATACATATGTAAAATTATTAAGCTCGAAGGACTTTTTTTGGTAGTATCTTATTATTTCGATATCAAAAAAAAATTTTAAATCATTTTCCTAGGCTTTTAATTCCCCTCCCTTACGCTGAAATCAAGCTTTGTTAACAAACAAAAAAAAAAAAAAAATGTTAAGTTGAAGTGCTAGTTTTTGTTAAATTGAGCATATAAAGTTGTTAAAGAAAGGACAAATGTTTTCAAGGGGGAAAGGGAAAAGAATTATTTAGGGTTGCAGAGCCAAACCATTTTGTTGCTAATATTGGCGACTCTTTCGAATATGATGCTAAATGTTTCCATAAACCTAGTGATAACCCGGATTATTTTCGATAGGATATTGGATTTTTTTTAAAAAAAAATTACCACCTTTTTGAAACTGTGAATTTAAATACATGCTACATGCAGTTGTATTTCAAATAAAACAAGTCAAATAATTTGGCCAATCTTTTTTTTAAAAATTAAATAGATAAATCTTAATGGTAATTAATACGAATTAGATCAAAAGTATTAAAAGTAATAATCTAAAATGCTTGTTTATTTAGTAAATTTTGTGCTTCCTGCAAAAAAAAAAAAAAAAAAAAAAACCGTTCAGTTACTTAATTTTATTATTGTTTTGCTAATGAATACTTAATGACATATTTCTTCCGTTTTAATCAATAACTTATTTTTATTGTAATAATAATGAGCATCAGTTAAAATTAAATAAATTGTTACGTAATCTCACTAAAGTGCGTTGTCTGATTGTAAAACCATAAAGAAGATTCTAAAGGGAACTGTCAAAATTAATAGAGCAATAAAATTCATTCAAACAATTTTTTTAACTTCATAAAAGAATTTAATTACGTACTTCTTGTATTACAATTCTGATTATTTAGAATTAAAAGCCGAAGAACTATAAACTATACCTAGTTTTCGACAAGTTTATAAAAAAAAAAAACAGGAATTCACAAATTTAAATTGCAGGAATTGAGGATACTGTCTTATTGTTTCTTTTCTACAAAAAAATAAGTTAAATATTCAATTTAATATCAATTCTGTTATTTTAATGCATCCAAAATGGAAAAAAAGTATGTATTAAATAATTTTTTTAACATACAAAGATTTGCATTTACTTTTAATTGAAATATTTTAAAGGAAAGGAAAGCATTTCCCTAATTTGAAAGAAACGAAGATCCTTATTTACAATTCCAAGAAATCTGTATAGATTTACACTAATCCATTAAATCCTTAAAATACACATGTATAATTTAATAGGGGGAAAAGTAATATCATTTTTTCATGGTCATTGAATAACTCTTTTTTAGGAAATTATTTATCGAAAGCAGATGATGTTCAGGACAACTTACACAAATTGATTTTTTAAAAAAGTACAAATATAAAATTATTAAAAAGTACAAATATAAAAAAATCAACTTATACAATTTTATTACTGTTATATATATATATATATATCTATATATATATATATATATATATATATATATATATATATATATATATATACGTGTGTGGGAATGCATTATCAGTAATTATATTAAACTTCTGAAACAATTCAAAAAATTAATTGAAATAAGGTTTACTTTTCGGCACAGGTAGAAATTTAACAAAAAAGTCTTACATTAAAATACTTCTTTATAACAATTATGTTGAATATTTAATATAAAGTTTCGTAAAAGTATAAATGTTTGATAAATAAAAGTAGTGATACATTACATTCAGTTTGATCCTTTGATGATTGATTGATCTTTTCCCTATCAACTCAAACTACAGTCTGTACTTAAAAAGATCTCAAAATTATTTTTTGAAGAAAAATCTATATTTTAATTTGTAAGACTTTAAGCGACTATTTATTAACGTTCTAAATGTCTCTAGCTCTTGGTTTTCGATTTAAGATATTTGAGAGGAGCTGCCAAAATATTCCACTGGTTATCCATATAATAATATTCAGTTTTAACAGTTTTAAAATAAAGGACACTAAAAGCATTTTTTTAATGTAGCATGTTCCAAACTATTACTCCTAAATAGAAACACCCGATAGATTCTTTAAAAAGAAATTAATAATTTACACGTTAAAAATAGTTAGAAATTACGACACATACCTGAAACTAAATAATAGTTTGAATCTGCATAAACAGAAACAAAAATTTAATATAATAGTTTACAATTTGCTAAGAATCTGTTAATAATGATTTATCAGCAAGGATATCCAAGCAGTATCGGCTTGTAGTTAAAATTAGGAAGGAGGGGATGCTACAGAAGAAAATTTTTTAACCTTTGTCTTAAAATTGTGTAAAAGGAAACAAACATGCATAAAAACGAAAATTTATTCAGAAACTTGATAAAATCCTAAAAGAACGAATTCAAACATTATTTACATATTTTAACTTACATTGCTACTGCTCAAGTTTAATTTATTCATTTAAAAATGAAATCCATTCTTCTTGTTTTAATATGCGTATAATGATAAATAATTCTCTCCTTGATCTGTGGATGCCAACTGAAGAAATTTTTCTCCATTGAATGTAATGTAAGCGCATTTAGTCTTTCTGAATTCATAGTGCTTCTTAGAAAAGTGTTTATTCTTTTCAATGTTGAAAAGCAACGTTCTGCCTCTGATATAGTTATGGAAACTATCAAAAACACTTCTGTCAGTTTACTAAAAACATCGTCTAAATTATTTTCCAGGATAAATTCCAATAGCTCAATTATTTTGCTATATTCATGAATATCAGACCTACAACAGAATACTTTCAGTTCAATTTCAAACTTCTCTTTATCAATCATGGAATATGCTTCAGTAATCAGTATTATCTCTTCTGAGGGATGTTCATTCCTAAAACTAGAGAAACATTTCTTGTCGACAATTTAAATGCTACTAAATGTTTAGTGGAAGAATATCTGTCCATTATATCTACGCATACACAGTCGCACACTTCCTTAGCTTCTGTCGTGAGTGTCTTTGAAGGATATTTTTTCTCAATCATGAAATAGCATTTTTGAATTTTTTTTGTTACATAATCATTAATTTTAAATACGCCAATTCCTCGAGATTGCATTTAGTTGTAAATTATTTCAACGAGAGGCATAATCTGATGAAGAAGCTCTAACCAAAACTTGAAATTATCATCATTCAGGTATTTTAAAATTGCATTGGTTTGATCTATATTTGAAATCAATTGAATTTCAGTAAGACAGTTTTTTTTTAAAGTTGCAAAATTTCATAAACTCTGTTTATTGTCCATATATATTGAAGTCCTACCTTGTAGAAGATGGATGTGGAATGCTGACTTCCATATGCTTCTTTAGAATGGTCACACATTGTGGTGATCTTAAGAAGAATTTAGAATAGCTAGAATAGAAAAATATTCTTGCGTTTTAAGAAATACTTGCTGCATTTCTCATTATTAAATTAAGTTGATGTCCATAATAGTGAATGAAATGTATATAAACTGCTTTCATTTTTACTTGAATTCCTGTTCTTTTGTTTTCATGATAATTGCGCCATAAAATATCTGACTTATAAGTTTTTGTCCATTTCCTTCAAGGATTCTATCAAATTATTCTAAAATGCATTTTGATGTGCCCTCTGCAGATTGACTTTCTGGAATAAAGATTCAATACGCACTGTAGAACAAGGATTATTTGTTGTGTCATCAGCTATGATAGCTTCAAAGGAAGCTTTTATACTTTCCGCCTTTATCTCATCATATTATATTTGTAGCAGGCAGTCAAGTATCTCATTCTGAATGGTCATAGAAACACCTTTGAAAACTTCTCTAATTTCAGTGATTCTTAAGATCTGAATCTATGATGGAACAATAATTCGTCAAAGAAGAGAGGGAGGGAAAGCCAGACTAACCCACTTTTGCTGTCAGTACAAATTACATAAATACTAGGAAAACCCGCCATACGTGGTCAAGAACTAAAAGTACTCAGAAATATTGCCCATGAACTCTTGCACTCTCACTTAGATGAGACAAGGTGCCTCCTGGTGGTTTCCA
This sequence comes from Nephila pilipes, assembly GCA_019974015.1. Taxonomy (NCBI): domain Eukaryota; kingdom Metazoa; phylum Arthropoda; class Arachnida; order Araneae; family Nephilidae; genus Nephila; species Nephila pilipes. The sequence continues at coordinate 190,248 of BMAW01021428.1, read as the reverse complement.
AATAAATTATTTCCAACGATCTAATTTAAATGCAAAATGTACAAATCCTCTAAATACCTCTGGTTTTATTGAATTGTCTTTTTTCATTACATCCACGTAAGGGAGTTTCAAAGTTTCTACAACTGAAAATGCAGTCTATTATTTTGGATAAAATAAATATTTCTCAGTTCTTTTTAACCTATATTATTCTCATCGATTGAAAGTCTGTATGCTTCCCTAAGTTTCTCCTTAATGCGGTTCCTAAAAGTGACAATAAAACTACGTCGTCAATGTGTTTCTTTGTCTTCTTACGCTTTCCCATTTTTTTTCTTTCATTTTGTTTATATTTCTATAATCGTCTTGTGTCCATGTAACATTACCTTTAAATAGCACACACGGGAAGCAAAACAGAACATTCTTACTTCATAACCACAAAGTCAGCTTTTCTGATTATATCATTCAAAAATATAATTACTTATTTATATCTTGTTGTTGCTTATGCCTGGCTGAGATAGTAGAATATCAAGAACTAATTGGGCTTTTTTCTTATTCGCAACTTTCTCATGGAGACAACTGAGTAAACTTAAACTGTTGAAATTCAATTAAAGTCACAAAAATTTCTTGGAGATGCAAGCCATGATTAAAGCTTTCTGATAAATAAATTGAATAAAATAGAATAACTAGAAATATGATAAAATAATCTAATTCCACACTTTATCACATTCAAAGATACAGTACAAGGGTTTTAAGCACAACACATGTGGAGTGAAAAAAAAAAAAAAACACTACAATTCACTAGCCGTCAGGGTCAACACTGAGATAACAACAGTGCTTTTTATGCCTTACAGCCTTGCACACAGTTTCCTATGCATATTTTTTTTCTTTTTTGATTTTGTAATTAACTGGGAGACGATTACTGATATTGAGCTTAAATATTATAGACTGTACAAGTACACTCCATGAAAAAAATTTAAATAATAATAATAATAAAAAAAAAAAAACGATGCACCAAGAAGGAGTTGTCCGAAGGAGACAAAAATTGGCGGATTGGAAAATTATGTACAGAATAGAAAATGATTAAAATTTCAGAAAAATTGAAAGATTTATTTCAGAGTTACACAGTTACAAAGTAACAAGCTGAATAAGGCGTTGGCCCACCTCTAGCCTGGATGCAAGCTGCCACACGACGTGGCATAGAGTGATAAGTCTTCCTGTTGGTCTCCTGCTGTATTTTTTGCCATATTTGCTCCAATTGTCGGGCTAGGTCATCAGCATTCCCTGGTAGATGCAGTTGCCTTCCCATCCTATCCAAGACATGCTCGATCGGAGAGAGATCTAGCTGGCCAAGGAAATGTTTCACAAGCTGTAAGACAGTTAATAGAAACACGTGCCGTATGTGCATTATCTGGCTGAAAAATAAGGAAAAAGGAACGGTAGCGAAACAAATCTCAAAATGTCGTCGACGTACCGCTGTGCTGTAAGTGTGTCTCTAATGACAAACAGAGAGGTCCGGCTATCAAGGGAAATGGCACCCCAGACCATAACTCCTGGTTGAGGGCCTATGTAGTGAGCAATAGTGAAAGCAATATCGGCACGCTGCCCTGGGCGTCTCCAGACACGTCTTCGATGATCGTCAGGACACAGTTGGAAGCGGGATTCGTCGCTAAACACTATGCGTCCTCAGTCAACATCATTCCAACCTGATCGAGCTGTAATGTAACCACTGTAATCTGGCTCGACAGTGTGCAGGTGTGAGTGGAAGGTGGCGTAGCGGTCAGTACGAGCGTAGATTTCGCTCTATCAGCCGTCTGTAAATGATCATAGCTGACATTTGTGTGCTGGTTGCACATCTGATGGTTGATTACGATGATTTAGGTGCTGTGCCAGCTGATCTGACAATCACTCTGTCCTCCCAATCTGCTGTGGCCCTAGGTCGGCCGCTACCATCATAACGCTGAAATCCGCCATTGTCCACCCATTTTTGCCATCATCTTCTAGTCGCCACTTCGCTTCGACCCATATGACAAGCGATTCTCCGATTTGGCCAGCCTGCCTCTTTCAATTCAATGATACGACCTCTTTCAAACTCTTACAGTTGCTCGTAAGGAGCTTGAATCCTGCGACGAGACATTTTTTTCATTCGTTGAAAGGTATCCTTAATCGCAATGCAACAGAAAATTTTACCATCCGATTGAGAATCGCTTCTCATATACACCTGCTGAGTGTGCAGTTCCGATGCACTGTAGCTCCAGCTATTCATTAAATGGACGCCAAATTTTAATCATTTGCATGTTCGGTCCAAATGTGTTTGCATATGAAATTTCCTTACAATCTGGCAACTTTTTCTCGGTGCGCCATGTTTTTTAATGCTGTAGAGTGTATGAAAAATATTTAAAAAAATTATTATATTACATATTATCAATTATATCAAGTGCATATTGGGGCTACTGCAGTTCCGCAGTACCTATACAAGAGTCCCCACTGTATCCAGGAGATAGTAACAATTGGAGACAAAAGAATTTTTACTTCTTTAAACGAAGTCATATTGTAATGAACAAAGATGCATCCAATTAATTATATTTTTTCTATTTTTACTATGTTTTCGTAAGCGATATCTTTGTTTTTTTTTTCAGTGAGAATAAATAATACTTTTCGGATATATTTTTATTTTTATGAATTGCATATAATTCAACGTGTCATTATAAAGTAATAAAGTAAATACTGATTTTTTTTTTTTATTTTGTTTAAACACATCTGCTTCAAACTATATATATATATATATATATATATATATATATATATATATATATATATATATATAAATTTGAATGCTAGTTTGTTCGTTATACAAATCTACACCATTGATCGTATAAAATTAGGGAATTTTTTCTCCCTAATTTTCCATTCCCATTGAACTTCACTGATGTGTGGAAGGAGCCGTAAGCATGTTCCCATCAAAAAAGGATTTTCAAATTTATTTTTGATGAATTTTTTGAGAAATCTCTCTTTATCGCCTTCAACAGATGGTAGCAGTATCTGTATAGCGTAGCAAAAGAAGGAGAAAAAAACTTTTAAGGAGCTTTGCTGGTGTTTTTATTGTTTCTATTTTTAGTTTGTTTTTTTTTTCATTTACCTAAAAATTTTTCTTTTTTAATTCATTTTCTTGAAATTAACTAATTTTATTTTTTGAGATTTTTCTTAGTTAATAATATTGAAGTGATATTTTCGATCAGTTTATGGGCTAGCTTTCGAACGAAACGTTGCAAAATTACGATACGAGATCCGTCGAGTATGTAATTTCATTGGCTTGTTTCTGAAATAAGCACTGAAAAGCCTCAATTTTCATTTTCTTTTTTAAAAAATTTTAATCGTTTCGTCCAGAAACCTGTCGAACCGAATGAAATGTTATTCATACTGTAAACGGAACGGACATTTTACCCCCTGTTTAAAATGAACTGGGAAAATATTAATTAATGGGATTTTATACAAATTTTTAGCAGCGCAACCAGGGAGAGGTATAAATTTCATTTTCCCCTTTCACTCCTTGTTCATGTAACTCTTATGTTTATAATTATTTTTCTTATTCGTATTCTAAATGTTTTAATTATTACCGCCTATAGATGGCGTTGTATGTACCTTTTTTGTAAGAATAACGAGAGAGTAAGTTTGAGTCAGTTGCTATGTGCTTCTAATCCTCTTAAGTGTTTTTTTTTATTTGTGCAAATAGGCACAGCTCGCTCGTTGTTGGAGGCAAATCATTATTACATTTTATATGTGTTAATTTCGTAAATGTTACATGTGTTCTTCGTCCAGTTATAATTATGTGTGTCAATAAATACGAAAATATCAACTAAGTACTATTTCTTGGATTACACACAATACGGACTATTTACACTCCTGCTTAAAACTTTCTCTGCATAATAATTCTAAAACATATTATGTCCCAGTCTATGTGCGTTTGTGATTATTTATTATTTGCCATAAATTCTTTTGGAAATCTTTATATTCATTTATTTGTTCCTCATAAAAATATATTAAAATGCTTTTCTAAAAGTTTGATTTTTATTGATGTATATTAATTTTGTATTTTTATTAAAATATTATTACGCACTAAAAGTGTTTTATGCTTGTTAGCTGGACTTTTACGTTTTCAAATTCACCCGTACGAATAAATTAAATATTACGTTCACTATTAGTGAAATTTAATTTCTATTAAACTTTATGTATCGTTTTATCTTTAGTTACTGCTTCATTAAGAAAAATTTAATAAATATTTTCCACGCGCCAATTTTTTTTTTTTTCAAAAAATTATTATTTTTAATTATGAAAGCATTAAAAAATTCTTTAATTAATGAACTTCGGGCTTCTTCTCCCCACCCCCCATTGGTTTTAAATTTATATCTTTCACTTTGCTTCTTAATTTACTCTCAATAGGCTCTTTCAAAACGTAAATATTATTTGGGGTTGGGATTTCTTTTCATAGAAAATTATAGCTTTCGTCTTCTCAACATTTATGACGATTGCCTATTTTAAAAAGTGTGTTTAGGAAATATTTTTAAGGATATTAGTTACTCCCAATCTCAAAATTATTCTGTCCAGCGATACGAAACTAATTTTTAAGTATAAATGAAGGATAGGGAAAACTGAGTAAAACTAGATCTGTTGTAGACAAATTTCATTCTTTTTGTGTTTTCCTCGTCATCTGTCCATTTCATCAATTGTAATTTCATTTTTGCGTCTTTGGACATTTTGAAAAAAAAAAAAAAAATTAATTTTAACAAAATTTCGCTTCCGTTTCATTTGCTTTCCCTATAAATAAGATTTACAAAACTCAACAATCAAGTATAATTATATGAGAGAAGCAAAAGTTTAATATGTTATAGTTACCACAGATCCAAAACAAACATATAGGACATTAAAATATTGGTGCAGTATTCCAATCAAAAAGGGTAATGAAGTGCCAGACTAGAAAGGGGAAGGAAAGGCGAGATAAAACGAAAAGGGGGAAAAAAAAGAGGTGGTTCTATAAAATAATTAAAAAGTTAAATGCTATGTTTTGCAAAGAACAGATTTAGCCACCCGAGGTGCCTTTTCTTATAATAATTATTATATTTCTCATTTAAATATAAGAATTAAAATAAACGGTTAAATATTTAGAAATGGATAATATTAAACTTTTCCGATATTAAAATTAAAGCAAACGATAAATTATTAAATTGAATATTATATCAACTACATGTATTTAAAATTAAAGCAAACGATAAATTATTAAATTGAATATATTCAAATTAAATGTAATTAAAATTGAAGCAAGCGATAAAAAATTGATAACTGATCTGGCACTCCAAAATTAAACCACATGAAATAATAGGCCCCTTGGGTGGCTAATTAGAGAAGAATTATGTATTATTAGCCACCCAAGGAGCTATTGTTTTAGTTGGATCTTTTTTGGCGTACCAGATCACTTTTCAATTTTTTTACCGTTTGCTTCAATTTTAATATTGGAAAAGTTTACTAAAGTCCATTTCTCAATATTTCATCCTTTACTTAAATTCTTACATATATTTAATAATAATTATAAGAAAAAGCGCACCTTGAGTAGCTAAATCTGTTCTTTGCAAAATTTGCACAGAACTTTTTCATTTTTTAAAAATATTTTGCCCAAGTAATGTTTTCATATTTTCAACACGTTGTTAAAAGTAGCTAAAGATTTGAATCTGACAACCCCGAATAATTCTACAATTACATATGCACCAATCAGAAACAAGCTGTTTTCCTCAGAGTGTACCGAAACATTTCGCTTTATCGTAATGCCGCTTGTTTGTTTTGATAAATTAGATGTTACGTAGTGTGCGTGCTTCTTGTAAATTACTCGGCGGTAACAACTTCCGTTCCTGTCTACTAATGGATGGAGCTATGGTAATATTAAATACATAATAAAAAAACCACCTTAGACTTACTTTTTTTTGTTATACTTACGAATTAATCAAATTTTTGTGAAAGCTCTTACTTTCTTATTGCACTTAATTTATACTTGAAATGTATCAGTTTCAAAATCGCAATTTAAATTGATCATGCAAGAAATTGTTTTGCATTTCTTGAATTATTTATCACTTGTTGAACCAAGATGCTGATTGTAAAATGTTAGAATTAAATGTGTATTGTTACAAGCGTTGCGTATTTATTTATGGCGTGTATTAGTAGTATATATTGTTGGTAGCTGGACTAAAACCTAAATAATGGAGTTTCAAACTAATCAACGCTTCAAATCTTTTACGCATCAAAAGTTGTAAAATAATTTTATTTCTGTTATTTATCCAACTCGCAATCAATTTTTCATTTTTGTTTACATGTTTGAACCTAGCAAAAATCCAAAATAAGTAAAAATTTATAAAAAGAATTTGTCCTGCCATCCAGTGGACGGGATTTGAACCCGCATTCTTCATAACCATTTTATGACGCATTTCCATTCTGCCACCACTGGTTATTGACTGGTTTATGATATGTGATTAGAACCTGGGACCCTCTGATTTGATGTCCAAGACAATAACCATATACTATACCCAGCCAATGCTAGCGATATAAAACAAGATAATATATTAAACAAAAAATTATTTCAATTTTTAACACATTTTCAAATTTGAGATCCCTGGGTCTTGTGTTTTTCTTTGCCTAAAATAAGACTGAAATGAAACAAATGTAACAGACTGTTTTCAGAAAACTTTCAAAAAATGGTATCTTGTTTAAAGAATTATTTTGTTATTTAAAATAGTATTTTATTTAAGAAGATATTTTAATTCAAATTCATTTTAATCTGTATCAAATTTTTGAATTGGTAGTTGATGTTATTACAAGTTTTTACTGCTTGATTTTTGGTTATAAAAGATTTATGCACTTAATATTATTTTGTGTATGTAAAATAAGACTGACAAGAGACAAATAAGAGAGACAAGTTGATAAGTAAAAAAGTTTTTATTTTATTAATATATATATATATATATATGAAATACATTATATATACAATTAATCAAATTCAAAGAATAATGTATACACATAGGATCATGCACTATAAAATGTATTAATATTATTTTCTAATAGAAACATTACCATAAGCTAAACACTCGATTTCATCACATAAATACATTTTGTCATAAAAACTACAAAGACTTGTTTTATTTTGTTGTATAGTAGATACAGTATGATTTTTAGAAATTATGCTTGATTGTTTATTTTTTATCAAATGATCATTTTTTAACACATTTAAATACATTTCATGTTTCAAAACATTTTGAACCACAGATTTTTTAGTTCCTTTTGCTGTTTTCTTATCCAAAAGTATAAGAATACATCTTAGGGCGTAATGCACAAAACTCTTTGATGGGAACACCTTTTGTTTCATCCTTTAAATATCCTAATAATGACTGATGTTTTGTTGAATGATATTTATGAGATGATTCATAATTGGAAAAGTCCATTAAGTTCTTAATTTTTTTTACTAAGTCGTTATAAAAATCATCAGTCAGAACTTCCAGGCAGAGCGAATCTGTGTCTGTGTAAATTAAATTAATTCTTTCTTTGTAAACAGGTTTAAAAATATCATAATATAATTGAAACATATACAACTTACTTAACTCCAGAACTGTAAAACCTACATATATAGG
>BMAW01021428.1:7524-176313 GCA_019974015.1 Nephila pilipes | reverse complement strand
AGGACTAACTCAAGGTAATTCGCTTGCCAATGCACTGAAAATTTTCAAAACTTCATAGACTAAACAACATCTGTATCTAAATATAATTCAAGAAGATCTTAAAAGGCATTTAAACTTATTGTATATAATTGCAAATATATTCTTATCTTATATATTTTCATTTGAATTATGTATTAAAAAAAAAAAACAGGATTTAGAAGGAAGTTTTTTCTCTTCTAATTTGATAAAGGAATCAAAAAACTGTTGAGCAAAATACACTTACGACAAATGTTTTCTATGGGTATAAGTAATTAGAAAAGAGAATCATAAATATAGAAAACTTGGATGATTATGTTTTTTTAGATTTTCATATGTGATCTACTATTTTAGAAAAGTAAAAAACTAATGAAGGAATTCTGGTTATCAATACTAAAATGACACACAACTTTTGAGAGCGATTTCAGGGATAATTTCTTCATTTTTTTTTTTTATGTAAATCACTAGAAATTTCTTTTCAAAATAAATGAATCGATACTGATCAAATCTATCATTATGATGTTGGAGAACTGGTTACTTTTATAATTTAAATTGCATAGCTTGCTAACTTTTCTTGATAATTTTCCAGTTAAATGATCTATGATTTCAACACATCATTTTCGAAAAGAATTTTCCTAACAGTGATATTATTTATTTTCATTCATGAAGCGTTTGTCGATATCAACTTGAAAACAGCTTTTAAATGTTTTGTTACAATACTAATCGTTAAAAAATCATCAACTTCATAGTAATTATAGTAACCATGCTTTTGTTATCACTACAATAAGTAAGATAGAGGTATGCCACAGGCTTATATCATGCATATCAGTTTGTTAGAAAATGATTTTTACATTATTCGTGCCTGAACGAAAATACTTTTTCAGTTAAACTTTCATATCAGAAATACAAAATTCTATGAAGAACATTTCATGGAAAGAGTAAATTTTAAGGTGAGATAACTATAGGCAGGTAATGTAATTTTTTTGAGGTACATTATATAAACATCTTTTTTATTGTGAGCCTACAATGAACTTGTTAATGCAGTTACATCATTTTGCAAAATTGTATGGGCACCTGGGTGTGAGTAGAGTTTATTAAAATTCTTTTATTAATAGTAACGATTTTTAACAACAAGAGAGTCTATTTTTTATAAATACGAAGTTTACTTTATATATAGTGGTGAAACTTCAGTTTTAAAACCCAAATACATTTATTCTTATCTTATTTCTTTTTTCAATTCGTTACATCACTATTTCTAGAGGAAGTTAAAAGTCAAATGATAGATATTTTAAAATTGAACACCTTGATCTTAATGATTTTGTATTTTGTAAGGGAAAAGTCCTGTTAAACTAGAATATTAAAAAACACATTGTTTTCATAATGAATATGCAAACATTTTATTTTTTTAAAGCTTTTCGGTAAATTGATTCATGTATATCCGGACTTATTTCAGCTGATAATGATCCTACATGCAGTTGACAATCAAATTTTTACTGACCACCAGACCAAATTCAAAAAATCTTCATTTTTTCAAAATTTTAAAAAGAAAGAATACTTTCTCTTTGAGTTCATATATTGATAACAATCTTTCAGTATTTGAATTAAAATAAAGCTATAGTTAATTAACTCCCCATCTTTCATCTTTTCAAAATCTTTCATCTTTTTCTCTTCATCTGAAGAGAAATAAAAAAACAATCAACACTCTTTCATTTTAATATATCAAAAAATTTGCAATTCTTTGTATCACAATTGAAGGAATCAATAGTTTGATTAGAGTTTTAAGATGAGTTAACGAAATTTCTAAATACTTGAAGACCTTTAAAATAAAACATTTTCCTCTTTAAATTTAAATTAAAATAAATAAAGCGATAAAAGTATATATCTTTTTATATGGCTTTCATTTTATTTAATAATAGACATATATATTTAATATATCATTAATTTATAAAAATAAAAATCATTAATAATTTAAAAAAATAAAGTCATTTTATATTTTTCTAACATGTTTTCAATAACATTCAACCTGCTATAACATTCTTAAGTTCGTTAACTGAATATTGATAAACGTACTGGCTTTTAGATAAACAGTAAAATGTCTTCTGAGATTTAACTTCTGCCAAATCTGAGCCTATATACACTGAGGCGGAGAGGAATGTTATCTTCCACTTTTCAAATGGTTGAAATCACCATTGTATTTATCTTGACTTTTCTATGGGCATATGGATGATTGGTTCCATATTTTTCTTTCTCTATCTTGGCTGGTGTTTTGAAGCTGAGAACCTGTTTCTTTCAAATTCATCATCTACAATTGAATCTGAAGAAAATAATCCAAATAATATTTCATATAAATGACATAACTCCTCACATACATTTTTAATGAGAACTTAGAAATTTATACTGCAGTACACGGGCTATCTTAAAATGTGCAAAATATACTCCTGTGTTAGGAGAGGGAAAATATAAAGTAAAAATGTTTTAAATTCCTTTAAAATATTTTAAAGCATTATTTTTTAAAATTCAATTTATGAAAAAGTTTAAATATAAAATATGATATAATGTAAACTTCACTTACACCAACATCAATCTCACTTTCTGATTTTAGCTAACTTGCTTTCTTGTGTTTTGCAGAATCTGAAAAACAAAATAGCATGAACAAGTGAAAAATAATTAAAGTAGACAATATAAAAAAAATGAAAAAATAGCATTGTTTTTTTATTAATATTTTTTTGTCTCATCTTGATAATTTTTTTATTAGTTATTTTATGGGTCTATTTCAATAGTTTTAAACTAGACAAATTTATTTAGATTTCAAACATTAAGTTGAAAAAAAAATAAAGTTTAAGTAATAACTTGTTATTCCATAGACAGTTCTTCAGCTTAATAAATACAGTAAAAGAAAGAAAATATAAACAAAATTTTTCTTATGACTTAAAAAAATCAAATACTTTCACAGTTTCATATGATTACTTACTACTTTAAAAATAAATCAATTGTCTACTTTTAAAAATACTTTGACTGAAGAGTTTACTTAGTTTTGTAGATTGTGGCTATAAAATACATTAGAATTTTGTTTAATGTTGATATATTTATTTTAATATTTAACAAATTATCAAATTATAATTGTTATGGAGCTTACTGGTTTTAGTTTCACAAATATCATGCTTCCTCTTATGAAGTCCCCTCAAAATATAAATGAAAAAAAATGAAAGAAATTATTTATCTACAGTTTTGATTTGCCAGTTTTTTGTTTTTTGTTTTAATGTGGATCAAGGAATGAGATATGTGATTTTTTGATATCTTTATCAGTAGAACATGATTAAACAGAGTTAAAACTTCTTCTATTTTGATTTGAAGGTTTCTAAAATGAAAACATAGAAATTATGATTATCTTATTGCACTTGAATTTACTTTAAGACTTGTGAAAGAGTGTAAAGAATATTTCTTAAAGAAATATAAAATGTAAAGCACAGGCTTGAGACGAAATGTTTACAATCTGTCATACTTTATGTTCATTTAGAAACTTTCAAAGTCAAGTTAAATTGTTAATCTCATCTGTCAATGAATGATAAGAATATATCTTCTATTCTTTGATTCAACAAAATAAAAAATAAAAAGTATAAATTAGGCTCATACTTTCATTTTTCATTGTTCTTGATTTCTCATGGAAAGCATCGATATTAACAATAAATAGTCCATTTCTATACAACTCCTAGTTTAACATGGAGTGCTGGAATTAATTCAACAAATGTTACTGGATGGCAGCACAAATTCTTTTTATAAATTTTTACTTATTTTGAATTTTTGCTAGGTTCAAACATGTAAACAAAAATGAAAAATTGATTTGGAGTTGGATAAATAACAGAAATAAAATTATTTTACAACTTTTGACGCGTAAAAGATTTGAAGCGTTGATTAGTTTGAAACTCCATAATTTAGGTTTTAGTCCAGCTACCAACAATATATACTACTTGTGTTTTAGTCTCTTTACTTCATAACTTAAGATTAGTGTGCAAGAAGTTCATTATTGCGTGTATTACTTACATTAATCGTAAATAGATGTTAATTTTATTATTTTTCTCTTTGCCGTATTTTTCCACCCATCCTTCTTATTTTCTTTATTCTCATGCTTTAAAATAACTTGCAGAAAATATAAAATTTAACTGGAATTTGTTAGTATTGTATTTTTATACAATTTACATTGAATTAAAAATTCTTGTTATTTTAAATTTAAGTGAAATATTTCCAATTTGCAGTGATTCTGACTTCATATGTAACATACTATAATAATTTATGAATCCAGTTTTAGCATGCTGCTTGGTGGCAATTTTTTTTTTGGTGATAAATCCACAAATTGGCAACATTCATTCTAGTAAACCTCCTTTAAAATGCTCAAAATTTTCTACACCACTTCTTTTTCTCACTTCTTCATGAGATCCAATTGTGATACCATTGAGGATAACTGGGAATTTCATAAAACGTAGTTTTGCCTCGAAAGAAAGGAGAAAATCAATACGAAAAGAGTATTAGAAATTCCAATGAAATCTGTTTGAAAACAGTAAGTTGAATATCACAAGGTTTGTTTGGTAAACATCCAACATGAAAAAAGTCATCCTGTCCTGGTGGAATATCAGTTTCATCATTACCTAGGAGAAGAAAGTTCTTCCACATGCTAGCCATTGTTTTCTGTGAAAAAAATTGCATCTCATAGATTTTGAAAAAATTAAGCAAAAAATCAGCTTAAAGAGTATTAGAAATTTGAATGAAATTAGTTGGAAAGCAATAAGTTGAGTATCCTGAGGTTTGTTTATCTTAATTTTAAAAATCTCAATAAGTAGCATGATAAACTAGGATTTGACGAATGTTTTCTGCCCATATTTATTGTATTGAATACGACATCATAATTGCCTGTGTAGTCATATTGTTAGCTCTTTTAATTCATTCAGCATATCTTAGCCCACTCAAAAAAGTTTGATGAACAATATTGTGAAACTACTGTAGGAAATAGATTATTAAGTTGATATTTTCATGTTTTTGGATTTGTTGCCGTAATTTTCGTTCAGTTGCGGGTTTGATCCTTGGTCACTATAAATCCGCCGTGTAGCTGGGGCTGATGCACGTTAAATCTGTCAGGGCTCAAAGCCCTCTTGTTGGTATGGTGTGGAAGTTAGGAGGGGGGTGCCATTCTTGTCAATTGACCGAGGTTCAAAATTACAATGTCCATCGCCAATAGCCCTCGTGTTGCTTCTAGTGTGACGTTAGTAAAAACTAAACTTAAAAAAAAAATTTCAGTTTGCAATTTCATCTATAAAGGCTGGGTTCAGTTATACATTTAAAATATTTTGAAGATTTGAAATAATTATATGTACTTTATTTTTCTTTCTAGAATGTTTTAATTTTTAAAAATTTTAACTATTTATTTATTAAGGTTGATTAATTTTTAGTAAAAATTATTTTATTTTAATACATTACATAAAAATAATTCCTTTTGTAGTTTTTAAAAGTAAAAAACTGGAATCAATTTAAGTGTTTGCCTTTCTTACTCAAATTGTACCCTATTTATCATGTGTAGGATGCCTTTTTTAGGTCTGCAGTTATTCCTGGAATCATAATTGTTGCGGAAAATTTTGAATATGGTGATTGATATAGTATCTCCATTGCAGAATTCTTTTAAATAATGTTTTAAAATTTTTACAATTACTCATTATTGTGATTTTTTTTATCTCCATTATAACTGATATTTTCTTTCAGGTAAGGAGTGCTGAAATTCATTTTGTCAGTGGTAATCCAGGTAAAATATCTGAGGCAGAATCTATAATGAAAGATAACAATATTAAGGTACTAAAAGATTCATTATCTGTTTTATGATAAGTAGATTAAAAATGCAGTATTTATATTGCTCTAACATTTTTTTAATAAAAAGAGAAAAAAGTAAAACCATTATATATTAATTTTGTGTTGACTATATTAATCATTGAAATGTATGTAGTCAAAGAAATAATAAAATATTAGTACAGGAACATACTTTCTACCAAAATTTATGCTCATATATTTAGAACTTGAAAAAGATTTTATTGAAATGTCTCTTCTATTTATTTTTGTTTCTAATGTTTATTTTTTGATTTATGAAGAAATTCTCTCTTTGTTCTTATGAGTTCATTAAAGTAAATATGTTATGAAATCAAATTAAGAAAATTAATTAAAAATAGACATGATTTATCAAAAGAGGCTTCTAGTTTTCTTTAAAACAAAATTCTTCAAATTCACTTGTTCTTGTCTTTTTCATTTGGATTCCTTAAGAATAATTTCAATGGTGTGTGATTTAATTCAAAAAATGACATTTCACCTTCAAAATTTAATTATCCTGACACAAATAATTTTTGTCATACAAGAATGTATTTGTATACTTATTTATTAAGAAATATCTAATGACATGCATGGTAAATTAATTTATCTTTACCCCAATTCCAGTAAAAAGTTTATTCAATTTCTTTTATGAATCAGAATAATTCTTAAGAATGATCTGGTATCTAGTAAAGACTTTTCTTGCTGAACTTCTCTGGTTCTTACCTTGAAAAAAGTGTGGACAACATTACCCTGAGGTACTCTATGATCCTTTTCTTACTTCTGGAGACAGATAAGTCTTTGGTAAATATTAGTGACATGACTCCCAGATGATCCCTCTTTATTTATGACTACTCTTCTTGTCAACAAATTTGTAACTTTTTTTTTTTTTATTTTTCTAAGGTTTATATCACAGATGTATATTGTTTGGCTCAGTATAGTTAGATTTTGTTCTTGTGCCTCAAACCTCAACTTTCACTCACACCTACTTTTCTTACAAAAAAAGATTGAGAGAAATATTCCCATAAATGTTCATCATTTAAATGGAAATACAATTTATATGATCATGTGCTTCAATTTTATGTTTTAATTTTGGTTTCACATAAATATTTAGGTAAAATATATGAAATTAGATTTACCAGAATATCAAGGAGAGCCAAATTTTATTTCTGAAGCTAAATGCAAGTGTGCAGCTTCTATTGTCAAAGGACCTGTTATAATTGAAGATACATCACTTGCTTTTGATGCCTTACATGGATTACCGGGACCATATGTCAAGTGGTTTTTAGATAAACTTGGACCTGAAGGCCTTTACAAACTTCTATCTGTAAGTAAAGTTTTTCTATTGCCTTTTGCTAATTGCTTTTAGTGCATTTGGAAAATCAAACAGATGTTTAATATTTCATAATTTATATATTTCTGTCTCAGGGATTTGAAGATAAATCAGCAGCAGCAATATGTACTTTGGCGTTTTCTGAAGGTCCTGAAAAGGGTGTTAATTTATTTCATGGTATAACAAGAGGCAAAATAGTTTCTCCAAAAGGAAACAAAGGTTTTGGATGGGATTCTTGTTTTCTCCCTGATGGTAAAGACAAAACTTATGCTGAATTAAGTTTTGAAGAGAAGAATAGCATTTCCCATAGGAGAAAGGCATTACTTTTATTGAAAGATTTCTTATCGAAAAGAAGCAGTGCTTAAAATAAGAGTAAAGTATATGTATATATTTGTGTACACTAGAATATTAATAAAAATTTTTATATCATGCCTCCTTCAATTATTTTTTAAATATTGCTGAAACCAAACATCATTTTTAATTCATCATATGGAGTAAAAATTGTCAATAAGAAATGTATTAGACTTGGATTAGAATGATTTTTTCAGCAAATATTCATTTTGTTGATATTTTACATATGTATCGGGTTGCTCAAATGAAAAGTGGACACATGCTGTTGCATCATAATGACTGCAGCTATAGCAGTGCCACTGAACAAGGATATAAAGGGTTGTAGGAGGTGTGCACTTCATATGGCATTCAATAGTGAAAGTTGCTCATGGTAGAGGAAATAAATCTCTGGATCAATCAAAGAGATAATCATGGAAGATAAATCTCTTTGAATAGAGAGGATCAAAAGTAAAGTCACGCTATATATGGATGCATCCAGATTGGAATGTGTGATAGTACAGTTTCTGATTGTGGAAGGTGAACACAATGCTGACATTTATTGGCAAGTTGTGGCAGTCTATGGCAAGCATTGTTTAGGTCAAATGGTGTAACAATTTTCGTGAAGGGCGGCAAATGTTATCGGATCTGCCAAGCAAACGTGATCACCAACAACTCTATTTCTACTGTTGATGCAATGATCAGAGCTAATCGAAGAGTTTAGGACCCAAGTAAAGGAACAGCTCACACCATCGTTCATCAACATTTGCAGAACATTAAAGTGTGTGCTGAATGGGTACCGAAGCACCTTACCCTTGATTATCAGAAACACCGAATTGGCCTGTCTCCAGTGCTTGATCCATTATGAGGAGGATCCTGCATTTTTGGAATGTATTGTTCCAGGAAACGAGTCCTGGTGTCACCACTACACATCTGAATTCAAGAAAAAGAATATGCAAGACACAGAGAAAGACACATATTCTCCACCAAGGAAACAGAAAGCAATGGCGACTGCACAGAAAACGATGCTTTCATTTCTTTTCACCTGGACCACTCTTGATTGATTTCATGACCTAAGGAAGCACCATCAATTCAACACAATACTGCAGTACTCTGATGAAACTACAGAAAGCAATCAAAAGCAAACGGCCAGCCTTCTCATGCAACAAGTGATCCATCTCCATGACAATGCCTGCCCACACATCTCCCATGAAACCAATATGATCTTATTGGAAAGTGTTGGAATATCCGCTGTACAGTCCAGATTTGTCACCTTGTGACTTCCACATCTTAGGGCCATTTAAGAGAGCATTAGAGGGGACATGTTTCCATTCGGATGACAAAGGAAGCTGTGCGGGACTAACTCCAGAATCAACCTCAATCTTTCTACAGCAAAGGCATAGACTTTCTACCTAAACAATGGGACCTGTGTTACAATGCCCATGATTTCTTTTGATTTCCAATAAATGTATTTTCATTTAACCTGTCCACTTTTCATTTGGACAACCCTCATATTTAGAAGTGTAAGATATATAAAATGATTGATATAAATAATATATAAGTAATATTTTTACATACAGTAAGGTAAAAATTTTTGTTACCCTAAGAAGACACGACTTCGAAATATTTTTTACGCATTTAGTGTAAAGTTAAATTTTAATGTATATTTATAAAAATATTACTATACTTACAAAAATAATTTAATTTAAAACTCATAATTGGGACCAATAATACTAACTAATTTGAGCTTTTTTGCAAAACAAAGCAAAAGCTCAATTGCCTTTTTTGGAACGGAAAAGCTTTTATTCAAGAAAAATTTCATAGTTCAAATCAGTCTCTGAATTATTTTAAAATTTTTATTACTCAAATGAAATCAGCCTGAACTGTTGTTAAATTTTAAAATATTTTCATCAAAAAAATTTATCAGTGTTCTTGTAGTAGCCATCTTTATACTACAATAACTTTAAAAGGCTCCATGTACAAGATTCGAAATTTTAAAAAAAAAAAAAAAAAAAAAAGGCAAGCTCTTTCTATTGGTTTGGAGCATTACTAAAGAAATGGCGAAGTACTCATATGATTTTGATCACAGATATGGAATAGAAGTTAATAGTTCTTTCATAAAAGAGAAATTGCATGTTTTTTCATTATTTCCTTTGATTTCAATGGTGGGGGAAAAACCTTACCATAACATGTCTGTGTTTCTATGTAGTATTGGTTTTTTAAGTCAAATTTAGGATTTTAAGCCTTTTTTGTGTTTAACAATTTTTTCCTTCTAATTTTTATTTGGTTTAAAAAAAAAAAAACTGGAATTTCAAGAAGTGTTCGGCAAAGTATAGCCAGATATGGCTCTTGCACCATAACTCAACGTTCACTCACTTGATTTCAAAGTGAAGTTTGATGCTTTTAATTTGTTTATTTTGCTTTAATTTTATTCCATTTTCACACAATTATGTTCTGACAGTTGTCATGAAGTTTGGAAATGATGCTAGAGGGTAATAAACATCCCCTTCTAGATGTGAACAAGTCAGTTTAGAGAAGAATTTTGGTTGTCTCTCCTTCTACAGTCCTCACATGAGGCAGATATTTCTTTCCCTGTCTATTTTCATTCAAAACTGTAGATAGTTATGTAATTTAGCCTTTGCTGTTCCTTAGTACCCAGTTCTTATTTTTTAAAAAGTAAATATGAAAGAAAATTTATATCAAGGCACTTGCTTTTATTAAGATTTAAAGCCAGGAACCCTGCCCCTTGGGGATTATATTAGAGGCTTACCTTCTTTTGGAGATGGGCAAGGCACACTACTGTTCTTTATTTTCCCCTTTAGGTTTACTTTCTTTGGTAAACACTGGTGATGTGCCCCCAGGATATCCTCGCGATCCTTCTCTATTTCTGACCTTTTTATCAACCAATTTTTCTTTATCCAATTCTTTCACACGTCTAGATTACAACTTCTTGGTGCAGCACGGTCACATTTAGCTACTGCGCCATTAAAATACTACCATTCACTCGTTTGTCTTTTCAATTTTTTCACTTGTCTAAATCACAGCTTTACCTTGCTTGGTACAGCATAGTATTTTAATGGCACAAAAGCCAAATGTGGCTATCACTTACTCAGAACTAGCAATGCACTTTCTTTTAATTAAATTCTTGTCAAAGCTACATGAATTAGAACATATATATTACCTGAACTCAAAAATGTTTTAATAAACACACTACTATTGTTAAATTACGAAATCTGTTTATCCAATTGTACATAATTTTTTTTAAAATAAAATTAATACATTCTTTACACAAATATGTAGCATTTGATAAAAGTAAAAGTTTCATTAGATTTTTTTTCATAACAAAAAGTTGCCAAATATTCTTGACTAATACAGTATAAAAAATTATTTAATTGGAGAAAAATTTTTACATCTCTGAACACTGTCCTTAATAATGAGGGCCACTGTAGCCTTTAAAAATAAATTATTTTTAAAAATATGAAACTAATAGAATGTGATAAAAAATGGTGATAGGTTAAAACTTCAAATATGGAGTAAAAGGCCAATATTGTTTAAAAAAGTAAATAAGTTATGATGGGAGTTTTCTCCCACCAACAAATTTGAGGTTTATCAACTCGAGTGCTGTTGTGTGCAAAATATGTTTTCTGAGAAACTAGCTTCTCATAACCTAAATTAAATTTTCTCCACTTCATCCCTCAAAACATATCTATATTTATACTGTACAGGAACCTGCAATAAAATTTAATATACCCATTTAAAATTATATATAAATAGTTTTTATGGCGTTAAATGAAGAATTCAATTAAATTCTTGAACATTCTTAAATGTCTTTCAATCTAAATCCAAGAATTTCTCTAACATCCACCACCTCTCTTTCCCATCAACCTTCACAAGGAATCAGTTCAGTGAGAGAGTGCAAAGCTAGTAAAATGTGTGATCTAGAAGTGTAGAAAAAAAAAGATAAAAATTAGGAATCAGCTCAGCTTGTGACACAGATAAGTCAATTTCTATTTCTATACATTAAGATATTTCGGTTTCACCATGACTTGACTCAATCTGACCTAACAGCGAGAGGCTAGTCGCTTGCCAAGCATGTCCAGACAATAACTACACTTTAATTTTAGCTTTTATAATTAATTTTTTTTATTAATTATGGAACTTTCAAATAATTTTAATTCAATATTTATAATAAGGAGGTATTTCCTTAATGTTAGAAAAGGAATTCCGTAAATTCAACTTATCTGGTGATGAAGAAAAGTGTAGATATTACATAATTGTGTGTGGCAAAAAAAAAAAAAAAAGTAATATAATTGACATTTTTTTTTTTTTACTATCTTTGTAAATGACAGATATTTTGTGTTATTTAAAAGACCTGCAAGTACTTTCATACTCCTTTTTATTTGAAATATTTTTGATTTGGGAATATGATTTTATAAGGGTCAAGGGATACTGAATCACTGTAATTCTATTAATTTCTTAAATTTAAAAATTGGTAATTATTTTTTGGAAGCATGATAATTAGCCAAAGTAGAAAGAAGAAAATATCTTGATATTTGTGAAATGAAATCAAGTCAATTA
Organism: Nephila pilipes; assembly: GCA_019974015.1. Taxonomy (NCBI): domain Eukaryota; kingdom Metazoa; phylum Arthropoda; class Arachnida; order Araneae; family Nephilidae; genus Nephila; species Nephila pilipes. The sequence continues at coordinate 164,219 of BMAW01021428.1, read as the reverse complement.
TGAAGTTTAATATAAATATTAATTTCAATGTGAAATTACAAAATTTTAATATTAAAAGAATAGTACAAAAATTTATGCCAGAACTAGAAAATGAAAATTGGCTAACAGTTAAAGCATTTATAGCAGACTTATGTGCTCATTTCAACTAAAAATAAACTGATCAATGTTTAAAAGTATAACAGTGTTTGAAATAACCGAAACCGTGGAAAAAAGAAGTTAAATCAAGCAATATCAACACAGTCCAGTGAACAATGACAAATATGTAGCTTCGATATGTAATTTCAAGGCTTTCCCAGGATTTCTGGAAAATTTGCTAATATTTTAGTACATTCGTTATTTCATTTTTATCTAACATAAACACTACTTGCATGTTTTCAAAATAAAATGCATAAAGGTTGCTTAAATTCAACTTATAGAAAAATTTGATCATCTCTTTATTAGAATTATATAAGATGCATCGTTCAAGGGAAAATATCCCTTACTTCACAATCATGCCCTATTAACCCTAGATAACTAAACGTTCGTCTAATAGACTGCCCATTTCATCCAGTTAGCACATTTGAGATGTTCCAGTTGTGCTCACATCACTTTACTCACAGTACCTTCATAACTAGTACAATGAGTTGCTGTGTAATTCGGTAACCTTGAGACATTCCATCAAATTAAATATTTAAGATACTAGGAATATTGAAAAGTTCTCAAAGACATGACTAAAAGTGAGACAAACATCACATTTATACTTTCTGTTTATCAAAACAGAAAGAATCTGTATCAAAAAGAATGACACAGTAATATGCAACTAGGCTATTTGTGAAGACTTTCAATATCTGCCAAGAGTGCATATGTTATTTTTACCACTTTTCAATTGAAATATTCTATAATTTATTTGAAATAAAGGAGATATAAAATATGAGTTTTTAAATCAGGGTGAAAGTCAAATGATTAGATACAGAAGAAAAGCAATGATTTAAGTTTTGTTATCTAGGGTTAAAAGTGATCATTATTTGGAAGCACCTACATTTGTGATCAGCTATTTTCAACAATGAAGCCCACAAAGAATAAAATTTATATGTTTGAGTACCTTGTAAACCCACTGAGAACTTCTATTGAACTATTAACAACTCAAAAACTATCAAACATCTCATTTATTTCATGTTGCCATCTGGATTTTAATCTTGTAATATATAAAAAAATCATAAAGTTTAAATTACTTACTTTTGTTCGTCAGTTACAGTTAGTGAATTTATTAATGTATGATTCTAAACTTGTCTTCTGTTAATGGAGATCAGGGACATTAAAAGACTGGACACCCTTATCCAAATGTTTTTAAAATGACCAGAAATATCCTCCATTTTTTAATGAATTCAAAAATCCTGAAATATTTCATCAATACTATATTTAAGATTAAAAAAAAAAAAAAAGTTTTTAACTGTTGATTTTTACAATTTCTTAAATATAAAAAAAATGATTCATCGAAAAATAAAAGGTTTAATGTGAATTTTTTTTAAACACTGCTATGCTACTTAAGTGTAGCAGATGAAACATTTCACCTTCCTACATCATTGGCATAAAAGTCCTCTAAAATTGGAATGTTTACTCTTTAACAAACCATTCATATGCTTAACTACAATGCTCTACAGCTCTAACTAAAATTTCCATAATTTGATGTTGGGTCAAAAGATATTTGAGTATAAAATTTATCTGCCTTAAAATAACTTCTTGATGCATTAACCCCAGATTATGCAATTACAGAATATGTATAAAACAAATTAAGAGTTCCAGAAAAATTATCAAAACTGTTTTGTCTTTAAAAATATTAGAATTGATCTAATATAAATAAAACAATTTAAGCAGCACAAATATGATCACTTTTTATAAGAATTATTTTACTGTTAGAGAAGTACATGTCCCTGAATAATTACAAAATATATAGCTAAGATATAATATATAATTTAATCTTTGTGTTACACTTAAGAATTTCAGTTTAGAAGTTCTAGACAAATTAAAAGGGCATAAGGGGAAAACTTGAATAATTTTTAAAATATGTTTTTCATGTATGAACTAATGACTATAAAGCAACATTTTTCATGTACAAGCTTTAATATTTCATACTGTAAATTATCACATTACAAGTTCATGAAAATGAATACAAACTTTCTATCTAGCACTATGTGAATGCTTGTGCAAAATGACTTATAGATATGAGAGTTTAAGTTGATTTACAATAAATGGAAAGAAATACAGAACTGAAGTCTCACCAAATTAGAATCAACAGTAACAAGTTTTTAAATACTTTGAAATGTAACAAATTTATTTCACCCTTGTAATGTTAAAAATGCATGTCAACATAAATTAAAATTAGGTAAATACACAGAAAAATAACCAGACTCTTAGCAGCATGCAAACATATCAAATTTTAACCGTATTTCCGAACATATATACAATAAAAATATATCTAACTCATATGTATTTACATTTTTATTTCTAAATATATTTTATGTGGATAACAATAGTTTCACATCAGTAATTACATCCAAAATAGTTTTCATTAAAAACGATTTTAATCCCATTCAAAAGTTATTTTATCTCCCTAAAACGGGAATGAAGCGGACATTCTTAAAAATTTGTAATAAACTCGAGATACGTGACATGATTTCAAAAGTAAAACGAAAATAAAATTTGAGTTTCCTAACCTGTAATTGACTCAATTCTGGTAAATCGACAAACTTCATGTGTCGGTTGAAACAGTTATATACCAAGCATACTCTTTTAAGGGCATTTATAAAAATAGTAAAATTATTCAATGCAATGTAGTTCCATGAGTGTGTTAGAAGAAATAAACTACCCATTTTTTTAAAAATTCCATCTCAAATGTTAAAAAAAAATAACAGATACCATTTTCACTTTGTATAACTAAACCTTTTTTTAAGATTGAGAATCATGTTAAAGGTATTAGTACCAATAAAGCTCTTCACTCAATCAAATGTAGCATTGAGTACACAATTATCCCAAAATTTTCAATATATAAACTTTTATTATAAGCAACCTAAATATATTTAAATTTATAATGCAAATCGGCACAAATTTTAATTTAGATAAAAGAATTGTTGTATCCTCTTATTCTCAAGTTTTATTACACATAATATAAACATTCATTCAAAAAACATTAATTCAATATTTTGATTGACAAATCAATAGTAAAAAAAGCTTCCAGTAAAGAAATACAAAAATATTTTTAGGTTTTACTTTAACATGAGAGTTACAGATAAGGAAACTCTGAAGTTAACTAGTAAAAAAGTAAGCATAAGAAAAATGAAAAAAAAAAAAAAAAAAAAGATTTATGGTGGAATTGCAATGTGCACTTTTAAATAAACCTGAGTGTTTATTTTAATTGAATTTAAACTGTAAGTAGATTTATGAAACAAGTCTGAAATGTTTAATTTTTACAAATTAATATAAATATAATCTAAAAATTATTTGTAAATAGCTAATAACAATAGTGTTCTTTTAAATTGAAAATTTCAATGTACAAGGAAGAATTGAAAAATATTACAAAGAGATCATCAGCAATCAAAATAATTTTGTACTATATATGTAAAAATATATATTCTAAAAAGTGCCAATCTTCTCGAAAATATTTTAAAAACAAAGGATCTATTAACATCCATTCAGATATACGAAAGTAATTTTGGCACTGTGATTTTTTGCATACAGGGTGTGACACAAAGAGTACATTTTCCCTTTATATTTGGCTTCGCATTAATTCAAAATATAAGCCTTCATATTAAGAATAATTTCTTTCCTTCAAATTAAATAAAAACATTAAGCAGTCAACAATTCAACATAAATAATTAAAACATTAATGTCACCCAACAAACCCTACAAACATACAAAAAAAGCCTAGTTACATTATTGATGTACCATCTTGCATTTCACCCTGTATTTACAAATGCTAAGTGACACTTTACAGTTTCATCTGTCACTTGAGATATCCATAATCACAAATATTGAATTATTTAATTATATACTTATATTTCCATAAGTATAGCAAACACCACCGAGAAACAACTGTTACCTTTTGTAACAATCCACTTGAACATTTTGATATACCCTTAACATTATTATTTCCCTAGAAACAATGACAAGTTCCATAAAAGTGGCAGGATGAATTCAGGGTTTCAGTTTACAGTGAAAGACCATTTTTTTTTTAAATGTAAACCATCTCAAAAGATGCAGAATGTTAATGATCCCGACGAACTTTTTTCTTTTTTTTCTGCTCTTTAGATTCAGGATAAAGACCTAAAGAAATACACAAAATATATTAACTTTAATTCAAGCATAATCCATTATTAGCATAAGGCATTCTATATATAGTGTCTGACCCAATTAATAAGCAGTAGTCAGGATCTATAGTAACTAAACCATGGGATAGGTGAGCCACGAGTTACAGTATTAATATAAAATGAGCAGAAAAAAACAAAAACAAATATTTGTCAAGATTTGATGACACCTGCTGTTCTAGCCCTTTTTCTGACCATTCCTTCATTATTCATTATCAATGTTATCAACAAACTCACTAATAAATTTAATCCTCCCCTTTTTAACCACCTATAAAGTGTTAACTGGATAATTAAGATCTCTGGTAGTTTTGGTTTGTTTTAACCCTTGTCATTCAATAAAATTTTAACCTAGATCGTATAAGACTTCTGTTCACATTTATACGACAAACATTTTTAAGAAAACAGATATCACTTACACAAGAAAAATCTTGGTAACTCTTAATATTTGATCAATAAAAAATGGTCGAACGCATAGCTAATCTTACTGATCAGATCTTGAAAATATTACACCTATACACAAAATCCTAACTGGAAAATTTTATTTTCCGAGAAATGGTGATTCTTACATAAAAAAAAAGAGAGAGAGAGAGAAAGGAAGAAAGAAAGGAAAAATAAAAAAAGGTATTAATGTCTGCTCTTAGTAGGAAGTTATAATTTCATTCAAATGAGATTCATCTGAATTTCATAAAAATATGAACTATGACTAGGAGTGATATCACAAGCAATTATTTATCGAGGAGAGCCAGATCTGGCTAAGAATATTAAGAGCCAAATCTGGCTAACAACTGTTTATCGAGGGAGTTATAGTAAAACTATGTATAAAGCAGACACACGTTAACTGAGCCTCACTGTTCTATGAACAAATAAAATTGATTTTGTATTATTTTATTACAATCAAAACTCAAATTATTTGATTGAACAAATCAAACCTAAAGACATTTTTCTTTGATAACAATAGATATTTTTGAGAGCAGAAATTATATTCACAGCAAATTTGTATTGGCATCAGGTTATGAGAAACTTGCAAATCATTGATGTTTAAATATTTGCAGCTCAAACTGAACTCTGGCCCTACAGCTCATGCCCATATTCAATTTAAATTTACCACAATTAAAGTGAACTGCTGTTGTGGGCGTCGGAAATATAACTGAAAAATGTTGATAAAGTTATCAGCTAATTTTGAGAACAAAATAGTAACTACTCTTGAACAGAGCATTTTGCAAAAGTTTTCATTCATCTAATTTATAAGTCATAAATCTATATAAAAATGTGCTCATTTTACATGTTATATCAATGTAGGCAATCTTTTCTTTTCGATGAGCATATGCATTCATAGCCATAATTTTTGAAAAATATCACTTTTTCCCATTTAAAGCATAACATTAGCATACAACAAAAGCACAACGAAGAAACTCATAAATACTATTATTAAATACCAAATGCCTTCTATAAAATTGCATTAATATTTTCATTAAGAGAAATAGATTTTAATATAAATTTGAAGCAAAAATTCTGCAGCAGCAGCTCAGTGCTATTAATGCTGAAACTACTTAACATAAAATTATTCAAATTTACCACAAGGAAAATAAAGTCTTACCTGCTAGCTCATCGAATGCTACATTTGAAGTTTTCACTTCAGATGGTTGATTCACTTCAACCTTGTCTATAAATAAAAATTGATAAATATGAAAATATACTACATTAATTTTTTTTTAATATCAAAAATTAATGTATAGCTTAATAAAATATTTAAAACTAGATTTGTCTTTTAACTTAATGAATACAGGATTACATATTATAATAGATATACGTATGATAGCATTTCAGAGCCCCACCCCTCTCCAAAAAAAAGCTAGGATAGATTTGATTCCTAATAAGATAATTTTTTTTTAAAAAAAATTATCAACAAAAGCTAAGTTTAAAAAAGTTTCTTCCTAACTGCTTCACTTATTCACTTTAAAAATTTTTAATCTAAGAATAATTCATTAGTCACAATGTTTTAAATATTGCTTCTTGCTGGAAATCCAGATGATGCTCTATAATTCTTATAATACATCTGATCTGTATAATGTATGTTCAGATACTCTAAAAGAGCTGGAAGAACTTTTAGATCATACATTGTAGATGTGCAATTTCAAAAGCAAAAACGATTCCTTAAGGAAGGCCAGTTTTTAAACCATAGAATATATATATATATATAAGCTAGTATAACAATTGTTTTTGTATGAAACTTTTAAATTAGAAAGTTAAAAACCCATGTATCAATTTAATTATAAAAAAACTCATAATTCTGAGTGAATGAACAACAAAGATATAGCTAAAGCCAACACATTTCCCTATAACTTACTACAACATGCCATGAAATGTTTACAGTTCTTAAACTTCAGAGTACTTTTTAATGTATAAAAAATCCTTTTATTCTTCTAAATATTTCATGAAATTTCATTCAAAATTAGATCTTAGTATTAATAAGTCATAACTCTACCAATCATGATACATTAGTCACAAAAAAAAAAATTTCAATTTTGCACAGAAATAAACCATTTTAATATTGGTTTTAAACATGGGTTTCTATCATAATTCAGGTTTATAGATATATAATGAAGAAGGCCCACTTTGAAAGTTGAGAAGCTAAATCAACTCACTATTACCATTTTTTTATTATTTCAAAATTTATGATTTATTTATTTTCTTATCTTAGATTGATGTTAAAGTCAAATCCCAACCAAACACTTGGTACACTCCCCCCCCCTCCAAATAATAAGTAAAATTTCATATGAATTCTAAGAAACCAAAATCAGAAAATCAATTAACATAATATTTATTATCACCAGAAGTTACTATAAAAAATTCTTTTAACTTTAATTTTCCCTACTTTTGAAACTATCTTGTTTTGTATCCTTTTAGTAGAATATCATAAAATTTCAATTAATTATTTTTGAGTATCTTTTGATTTATATTCTAACAATGAGATTGAGAATTTACATAATAATATTACATATTAGTACTTTCAACACCTCATTTTTTTAATGTTATGAAGATTAAATAACACTGCAAATTTTAAGCATTTTTGAATTTTATATTAAGCTAACAAAAGTACTTTATTTTAAATGCTTTAGAATTAAAAAATAATTTACATGTAAGAAATAAGCTTTTAATCTAAAGACAATACCTATTAGAAGTAATAACAGGTATCTGGATAACAGTGTATTGTTCATTAAAAACTTTGAATAATAACTTTTATTAAATTTGATCATATTGAATTCAAATTTAAAGACTAAGTAAAATTAAAATCAATTTTATAAGAAATATATATACCCCTTCAATGTTGTAAAACATAAATTTTTGTAACTTTCCCATATAAATGTTGAACATAATTTAAACAATTAAAAATATTTATATAAATACCCTTATACAATATATTACATATTCCCAACAAATTGTTCAAATAAGGTTCCCTCCTTATCACCTGATATGTACAGTGAAAAATGATTAGTGTACTTTTTTTACTACAAGAAACGACAGCCTATTTTTGAAATATTCCATTTGAATCTAAAAACTCCTTTCATTGCAAAAAGTTTCCCTTTTTTTCTTATTGTAGAAAATAAATTTGTTAGTGGCTTGTCTCTAATGGTTAATTACGAATTTTAACAATTTTTTTAAAAAAAAAAATTCGCAGAGAGAGAGACGGACTTTACAGGATTTTGAAGAAATAAATAAGCAAATTTACACTTACTACTATTGACCACAGATAAGTCAGCAACAGAATTAGTGGTGGCAGTTTTTTTAGGAGCCAAAGTTTCTGAAATTATTTCAGCAGCTGAATCAGAAATATTATTAGAGATCTTCCCCAAAGGTTCACTTTCTTCCTGGAAAACATCAGCATTTTTTTTCTTCTTCTTTTTAGACTTACTGCTTTCTTCTATAACTTTAATTCCATTAGCTGCTGTTTCTTTTGAAAGTTGCTTTTCTACATTATCATTTTTGGAAACTTCCACTTCTACATTTTGCATTTTAGACTTTTCAACATTTGGGAATTGCTTCACATCTTTTATTACCTTTTCTTCACCAGGAGCCGATACAAACTAAAAAGATGTTAAAACACATTAAAAAAGTACTTTTTAAAACAGGTAGATTTAATAAATGTATACTTATACATAATCACTAGAATACAGAACACTGAATGATAAGTTTTAATCTCATCAAAAAGAGAAATTGAAATTTTATTTTCACGTGTATTACTCAAAGTAACAAATTACTCATTAACCACAAAATGATTTAGTTTAATGAGTAAAAACAATTTGTAATAGCTAGGTACCAAATAATTGTGCGTATTACTCTCATAAATTCAAATAAAATAATTAACAATCAAAATAAAGTACTATAACCTAAATGTACCAGCAAGAAAAAAATTTGAGACAAAATAAAATTTTTATCATTAATATGAAAATCAAATAATGTACACTAATTTTAAATAATGACTTATTATACCTTATTTTTTTTATCTCAATATAATTTAAATATATCTAAGTGTTTTATAAATTACAAAATGAATATAGTTATCAATTTGTCTTGATGAAAAATATGAGAGATAATTTAATATTCTATAAAAGATTTTCCAATAATTTAATTTTTGAAGTGAAAATGCATTTGCAATCAAAAAAGTTTGCAAATTGTTTCATAGTTAAAAACAATATATCATTAATTATCATTGTTTAACTATATGAATAATACAAGAAAATAGTAAAGAGTAATTAACTAAATTCTAACTACCATTAATACAATCCTTCTGTTATGTTTTATTTTTAGTAAATACATGTTAAACAGAGGATTAAGATAACCTGTTTGTGATCATTGGAGGAATCAACAATTGAGATTTCTTCCTTGGACAAATCTTTAGTTGCGTTCTTTTTTGGGGATTCCTTTGATACATTTTTTGATGAATCTTTTGCCAAATTCTTTTTTGGGGATTCCTTTGCAGCATTCTTTTTTGGTGACTCTTTAGGAGTGCTCTTTTTGGGTGATTCCTCCACTGGAGAACTGTCATCTAATTAATGTAAATTAAAATAAGAGCATTCATTAATAAACTTCAGAAGATACTCCATAGAAATTATATCAAAGCATACAAAAAATCTCCTTTACATGCCTATGTTTAGAATATTTTGATAGTAAAATAAAAGAGTTCAATATTTTTAGAATTTTAATAATTTATACAAATACAGTCAATTCTATTTAATTATATACAAAAAATTAAATTTTGTATGAGAAAACTTTTCAAAAACGTTTATATTTAATTTATACATTTTCAGATTTGGCTGATCTAATCATACACCACTTAAAATGAATTATAGTCAAGTGTTTCAGGAAAATAATTACTAGAATATTAAAATATAAATATATTCACATTTTGATACTTAATTACAAATATTATATCCATTATATTTTTCACATATAATCAAATAAAATATAATTGTAATATGCTACAATAATATTTTATTTGATTTTCAATTAAAAAGACATGTATATTCCTCAGTACCATATACCAAAGTGAAAAGGTGAATACATGCAAAAAAAAAAAAAAAAACTTACAGTAACTATATTTTCAATATATGAAGAAAAAATTTAGACTAAAAATATTATTAATACAGGAAAGCAGATATAATTTCAAAAAGTTCATATAACTATAAGAATGGTATAGCTAATTTTCAAACACAAATACTACAATTTTTATACAAATACTTCCCCCCCCCCCATTTTTATTATATATGAAATAATATATTTGAAAAATATTTCAGATAAAAACTTAAACTAAAATAATTTCTGAAACAATGAACAATTTCCAAGTAGAAAAAAAAGTCTAATAATAAAATGCAAACAATTTCCCCTTAATTTCAGGTTAAAACAAGAAATTGGGGGGGGGGGGGGGAATAACAAAACCATAAATATTGTGACAGATCATAGCAGCTACTCAGAAATCTATTTTCATTACAGTATATGAGAAGCAAAATGTTTTCTAGGATTTGTCAAATGCCTTCAACAGAGTTTGAAGAAGTAAATTAATCACAAAGCTCTTTCAACACATTTGGTATTAAAGACATGGCCTTCTTTTGGATCTATGACATCATGAGCCATCACCAGATACAAGTGAAATTCAAAGACTCTTACTTTAAAACCTTCAAACTGAGTCAGTGTCATACAGAGATCAATATTGAGTTCACTTCTCATCTCACTATCTTTCTGGCATTGAAGAAGTTTTCCCCAGAAGGTGCAAAGCCAATCTTTTTTACTCACAATACTGTCCTCTGGTTCTCCAGATTTGTTATTAAAAAAAATTGTGAAGTCACAATAAACCTTATTCTTTCTGATATTTTGAGTTCTGTTGAAGCTCACAAACTAAGCTTTAATGTATAAAATACAACTAGCTTCTTCTCCACAAACCAGCATTCTTATATAATTATCTGAATTAAATCCAATTGGATAATGGAACTCTTCTCTACAATGCAGTAGTACCTCTCAATAAGGGACACCCAATGAATTATTTCTCTATCTATATCTTACTTTGATACTTTTTTCAGTGTCTCTTAATAAGAGATGAATACATTTAAAGTCTATATTCAAAAGGACCAGGCCCAACAGAATTGACTCTTAAATAGAGGTGTCCCTTGCAGAAGGTACTACTGTATTCAAGTTACATATTGGATCCCGAGTACAAACATATTACGTATCTAGTGGAAAGGAGCAAAAAAAAAAAAAAAAAATTCGATGTGATGAAATTAACACCTTAAAGTAAGATGCGAGTTGATTCAAATATCTCAGAACAACGTTCCACTGGTCAGGTCAGTCTTAAAAGTACGATTGTCAGATTTCTATGCATCAGCCATTAATTAAATGAAATTAGAAAGAGTACATTTGAGTGTTGCTCACATTATTATTGGTATGAAAAGTAGTTGCTTCTTTCATCTGCTTTATACAAGTGTGATGATCCTCAACCCTTAAATATGAGAAGTATGGGACTCGGTACATTTCAACAAGCTCTACAGTTAAAGTGACCATAATTGAACACCCACATTTCTTACAGCATTGAGCAATTAAGAGACTGAAAAGAGATAGCCATTTTTCTAGGATTCATTTGATAAAAATGTTGAAAAGCATCCCTTGAAGCTTATCATTAAACCTCTCAAAAGTCTGTCAAGAATTCATTTCCAAACTGAACTCAAGATCATAACTAACAAAAATCATGATTTGCCTGAATATCTAAAACCAACTTGCTCTTGAAATCCTCCTCCAAATTCATCAATTCAAATTTATTACAATGTCAGCAGAGATGAAATCTATGTCTGAGGTAGTGATGTCTTCATTGAGGAATCTACATTCTCAAATAAATACAAGATTGGGAATCCATATTTTTGCTTAAATTTATTTATCTGAGCTTATTGCCAATGGAGAAGGACGAAATGTAATCACAACCAAAATCTCATTCATTGATATTTGGATCCTGTTAGACAGCTGCAGTACCCTCCAGCATTTGAGGAGGTCTATTACCGATCCAGCATTTGAGCTGAGATCGGCAATAAAGCTCCTGTTCCTATTCTTGAAATCCTCAAACACCTTTTGCAGCAACATGAACTCTACTTCCAATGGGCCATGTCTCATATAGAGCTCTACTTTGAAATTGCTGATATTCTGCCCAAGAAAGGTGCTTCTAATCTTCATCAGGTCCAAATACTTCTCGTCTTTCTTCAAACTTAATTCAAAAAAAAAATTTCAAACTAGGAATTATGGGAAAACTCAAATGACTCACTTTTAGTATAAAATGCAAAGTCTTGGTGGTGCCCTTACTGTAATAAGAGACCTTCACCATTTATAATTTTTCTCAGGCCTCTCTCAAACAACTTTTTAAATTATATGGGACTTGGCAGAAAAGAATAATTTACTTCCTGTTATCTCCTTTATGGTCTAGTCAAAGGCTAGACCATGTGAAATACGCCACAACAAAAGCTAAATGAAACATCTAAGTCATTAATGCAATTACCAGAAGACATTTAAATTTAAAATCAAATTTTATTTTAAAATTCATAAAAATTATGAATTTAAAAATTATTTATACCTGTTACTGAATGTCTGGCTCTTCTTCTAACAATTCTTTCAAATTAAATAAATTGTAAATATTCAAAAACATATTAAAAACTAATATTTCTACTCGCTCTCTATAGTTGAATCAGTTCTTATCGGGTCAGAAACAAAATATTTAACTTGGAATTACCAATAATTTAAAATAAAACTAAAATGTTATACAAGTTTACATTTCTCTGTTCAAGTTGAAATATTTTCTGCACACATAACAAAGTTTTATTTATGTACAATAAAACTATAACACAAATAACTTAGCTATTTATCATCATACTAACCAGATTTATTAGCCTCAGAAGCTTTACTTAACAAAGTAGGGCTCGACTGATTTTCACTGGTAATGTCATCCTTCTTTCGATTTTTCCTTCCTTTCTTAGAAACAAACTCCATCCAGCCATCTGAAATAAGCATACATTACTTATAATTAAAACTTCTAAAATGTGAAGAATATCAAATAAATATCTGAAGGTTATCATTTGCAATGAAAAATATAACCCATTAATTTTGAGTAATTATTTTACAAACCATTTTCTCATGTTTTACAAAACAAAAATTATGTTTTAATCAAACAAAAGCACATTCTACATTCAATATTTTAGAATTTAATTGAAAGAAAATTAATTGTGAAATTGAATTCATACTGTACAATATGTAATAAGCTGCAGGGTTAAAAAATGCTAAATTTTTTTACCCAAATATAAATTACTTAATTTTGAAGGTAAAAATAGTAAAGGTAAAATTACTTCTGAACAAAGAAACAGTTCAAACATTCTGCTTACAATATTTATTATGTAATGTCCAAGCAAAGCTGAAAACCATCCAATAATTAAAAATGTGCCAGCTAAACAACTATTTCTACTGCACAGGCAGAAATAAGTCATACATAAAGGATAAAAAGAAAACAGAAAAATGAAATTTCAACTCACCCTCATCAAAATCATCATGAGAGAAACTTTCCGTTTTCTTATCCTGAGAAGATTTTTTTTCATTCTGAGTTCGAGCTTTCTTATTAGCCTATAATATTTTTTAAAAATTTACAACATTGGGAAAAAAAGGTAAATTATACTATATATATATATATTAAAATTAGTAAATCCTAAAAAATTACAAATAAACAATAAGAAAGATCACAAAAAATAAAAAAGCAAATGAAGTTTTAGTAGCAGAAAAGTGCTCATATAAATTAGTACAGAAATTGTTATATTTATTACATTTTTAACTTTTATATTATTTCATAGAAAACCCAACTTTTAATTAATTTTTATAAGAATCAGAAAAAAAAATTTAGAAAATATTTTATGAATGTATAGATTTAAAACCACTTTTTTTAAAAATTGGAATTGAACAGAAAACAAATATTTTATTACAAAGTTTAATAGATAAGCAAGAAAATCTCTTCATAAATTATTCTACATAAATAAGGAGACATTATCATTATTATATATGATAAATTAGATTATTATAACTTTCCACAAAATTACAGTTTTTTATCTTTAAAAAAATGTACTTCATTAAACTAAGAATAAACAAGAAATTAAATTGGGTTGGTAGGATGGTTTTTATTAATGTCGAACTAGAAGCAACACAAGGGCTATTGGTGATGGATCTCGTAATTTTGAACCTTAGTCAAGAGAAGAGGAAGACAACAGAGGTGGCACCCCCTCTCTAAACTTCCACACCATGCAAATGGGAGGACTTGGTGCCAAAACAGATTTAATGTGTTTCAGCCCTGGCTACACAGTAAGTCTTTAGTAGCCTCCATTAGTTTGGTTTAGATTTTTATTAACGTCGCACTAGAAGCAACACGAGGGCTATAGGTGACAGACTTCGTAATTTTGAACCACGGTCAAGTGACGAGGACGATACCTGAGCTGAAACCTCTCTCCTAACATCCCCACCACGCCAAAAGGACTTTGGGCCTCGAACAGATTTAGCGTGCATCAGCCCTGGCTACACGGCGGGACTTTGGTAGACAAGGATCGAGCCAGCGACTGAAGGAAAACCGCCGGCCGCGAGTCCACGACCTTGACCACTAGGCTACCGCGGCTCCTTAGTGGTCTCAAGGCATGAACCTAAAACTCAACAAAAACTGTCGGCTCCAAGTCAGCTAAGCTACCATGGCCACAAATTAAATTGGGAAACATGCTCAATACAACAAATAATAGAAGAAAAAAAACTGACTTGCAATTATTTTTGTTCTTAAATATGAACAAATAAGATCTAGAAACCTTTTTTAATAAACTTTTAGAGTAATTATTTTAAAAATACGTTGTCCATTCTTTACCAACAATTATTTTTTAGTAAATATCATAAGTCATGCCAGAAAAAGCCAAATTCACAATAATTTTATCCAGAATGAGATTTTTTTTTAAAAACCAAAACATTTACATAGCTTTAACTTCAGTTCAGAACAAAATATACGCTACTCTGTAGTCAATGCAATAAGTGCAAAATTTTTCTTTGTACAAATCAAAAATATTGCTGATAGATGAATACATGTAAGAATGAAGTCAGAGACATCTAAATGATGAACATCTAGAGTACAATAAAGACAGTATTTTTCTACATATGAATCTTAAAAAAAGTTAAGAATTAAGTAAACAACATATACCTTCAGAATTGATAATTATAAATAAGTAAATAACAGTTTTTAATATTTTGTTTACAGTTTTATTTCACTGACAATACCTTTCTCTCAGCTGCAGGGGCAGCTTTCTCAGCATTACTACTAGACTTTTCAGAAGATTTTTCAGCGGGTTCTTTTTTCTTTGTTGGAACTATATTAGTCTTAGCCACAGTATTACCATTCACTTTTCCATTCTGTACTAATTTATTACTCTAAATTAATAAAAAAAAAAGTTATATTTTAAAAATGTAGAATAGTCAGGTTTACAAAGTTATTTAGCTATTTCTATGTTTAACATAATTAACTAAAATAGCTAAACAGTTCTAAGTAAAGAGAAATGATTACTGATTTTTAAATGAGACATGTTTTTGATTTTGACAATACACTTAAAACTTTTGACCCAGTCTAGTAAAATCCTTTGAAAGAAATGCATTTAAAGTATTTTATTTCAACAAGATTTAAAATATATATATGAAAATAATCTTGCAGACTTTCTGAAGAAAGTAAAATTTAAGGGAGAAAAAAATCTTAAGGCACTCAGAATTGAAGTTTAAAAGATGCTATTTACTATTTTTATTTAATAAAACAATTCAAATTGAATACCAGCATTAGATTATCCCCTTTCGTAATCAAAATTTAAGATTTCCTTTTAAATAAAACAACAAACTTTATTTCAAAACAGTAATTTTAAATTAGGTAAAATATGGAGCAGTGGCTTGAAATTGAATGCTTGAAAAAAAAAAAAAAAAAAAAAAGAATACAGCAATTCCTTTTACATCAAAATAATTTTTTTATGAAAATAATATCTTTTATTAAGTTTATTCTCAAGAAATTCTTATTGAACATACATTCAACCCTTAACAAAACATCATACTCATTTAAAAATGATACGAAGTTTTACCTAGTTTTTTTTTTTTTTAAATTCTCATTAATATCTGTTCTAGTTTAACTTCTTAAAAAATTACATATTATAGTAAAATAAGATAATTGAATTTCTTAGAAGAAACTACTGATCTAGCTAGATAAACTTTACTTTTAATTATAATGTCATGTATGCATTTAGCTTCACAAAATTTAATTTACTGATAATACAAGTTACTTTCAGAACATAATAAATTTAAATTATTTTGATTAGACTTCAAAGTCAACAGACAAGTGAGAAACATAGTAAGATAGTGATAATAGCCTCTGATCCTCTATATCACTTAAACCAATCGATTACAACAGTAACTTAAAAACTGCTTTCATTTAAATTTCAGAATGAATATGGAATTTTTTTTAATTATTCAACATAAAATTTTAAAAACTGGAGTTTTTGAAGAGCATGTACGACAATCAGTGCCTCATAATGATATTAGCCATCTATATAAACATGAACAATTAGAATCCATATTATAAATTCAATTAAAGTTAAATATAAGGAGTTACATAAATAAACAGAACATATAGGCTGATAATCATTACATAAATATTTTTAAAAAAAACCAACGAACATATCAGCAAGCATTTATATATATTGCTAGCTTCAACCAACAATTAGGTTTTTGAAAGATACATACCCATTTTAATTTCTTCATAAATATCAGCACTCTACCAGTAACAAGATCAATTATCATTGCTTTTATAATTAGTTAAATTATACAGAAGTTGAGAGTCACAGAAGGAATTTTATATCACATATTATATATATGAATATACACTGCACAGAACATGAAAATTGTAACCATTTTGTAATTACACTTCTTTATGTAAATTTAATTTATCTATCATTCTTCCCCTTAAAAAAAGGAGGTGCCATTTTCCACAAGCAATCTCCCATTCTCATTTGGCATCCCATTCATTTCTTAATTTTAAGAAGTCAATTTTAATTATCTTTTGAAATTTTAACAATGTCTGATGTATCTCTTTATTTATCTACACATAAACTATTTATTTCATTACAGAACAAATGTTCATTAATGATTACACATGTCATTAAAATAAATAACACATTTAATTAAAAATGCTTTTATTTCATCCATTTCCGAATATCTGAATATTTTGAAAACTCTACAAACTATTTATTTTGAATTTCTTACTAATATTTCTGTTTAATTACTGCATTTGTTTCAATACAATTACTACATTTTATTACAATAAAATTCCCATATAATAAAAAAAATCACTTAAAAATATACTCTTTACATTGCAAATGATACTAACATACTAAAAATGCTACAAATAATATGATTTATGTTTAGTATTATATCTTCACCGTTTTCTTCCTAAATAAATCATATTTAAAAATTCTTAATTTTTAATATGGAAAAAGTTATTTTACTAGATATTTCATTACACCATACCTAAGTAAATTGAAAATGGTAGGCAAATTCAAAAGTTGAACCAATTACTTTTAACAAGAATAATCTAATGAATATTCATATAATTAAAAAAAAAAAATCTTGCAGAGTTTGGAAACAAATTCATGTCAATAAAAATTTGAAAAATACTAAAATATTTATCATTTTGATAATTTTAACACTGAGTAACACAAGAAATATGAAATACAATTTATACAAAGCATATTGCTTTTCTATCTTTAGAAATAAAAATACATGGTTAGTGTAAAACAATATAAGAGATTGAAACTTCCCAACATGGATTTCAAATTAAGTAATTTTGAATCAGAAAGTAATATGAAAATGTAATGATAATAAGTTCCCCCTAATGCACCAGAAGTATTTATTTGAAGCAAATCGTAACAACACATATTCAAAGTTCATATCAGACATCTTTTTGGCAACTGAAAATACATAAGGAATTATAATTTCTAACCTTAAGAAATATATTCTAGATCAAATATTTCTTTAAAATTTTTTTTATGAATAACAATATATATGTCGATTAGTCACAATTTTTTTTTATTTCCTCTCAGTATTGTTACGTTATGGAATGAATATTTTTCAATAACGTAATGGTAACTATATAGTTGTTGCTATGTTGCTTTTAATAATATATCTAGAATATAAGACATAAAACAGAAATATCACAAAGAGACAAAATTAAAAAAAAATAAGATAAAGATTTATTTTTTATAAAAAGATTTTATTTTTAATAACTATTCTTAATATTCTCAAATGACCAGGATAGTATTCATATTTCCCATACATTAATTTTTCTAAATCATTAGATTAGCAATATTTCAATAAGGCAAAAATAATCTTCATGAATAATTTTAAAAATTTAGAATAATTAAGTTTATAATATTGAGAATTTTTTTTAATGATTCAATCTTTACTATTTGAAGGTAAAATTGCTTCAAAATCATTCTCCATATCTCTTTTTAAATCATTCTTAAAACAATTCCTTCTCCATCTATCACAACTAAATAATTAAGATAATTTTTCTTTAAGCTAAAATGAAAAGACAGAATGATTAAATAACTAATACTGAAATACTATAAAATACCTTACAAAGTTTTTAATATTAAACATTATTTTAGATGCAAAATGATCAATACAGTTTTTCAAAAATATTTAATTCATCTAATTACTAATCCTGTAACACAAAAATTAAAAAATTTTCTTTACAAATTTCAAAGTACCAGTTTTTGGACTCTGGTGTAGAAGGGGAGGGGAGTTTCTGTTTGAAAAATTTAGTTACATTGAAAAAAATATGATATTTTAATTAATTCTTTGTAACACAATATTTAAAACTGCCATTATATTTTTAATAAAGCACATTTTGTAAGATATGTTATATGTGTATATATATATATGCTTACAATATTGAAAATAATTTTCATTACGATGTAACAGATTGTAGAAGATCAAGCTTTCCATTAATAATTGTTAACTTTTAACTCTCCACCATTACCATAATGACAATGTAAGGTTGTAAAAAACAAACATGTCTTCTTCAAAATCTTATCTTTAACACAGTTCATAGTATATTAACTAATATTTATAGGCTAATTACAATAAATTAACATCCTAATGATATATAACTTATTGCCTAACCTAAATACATTGAATATCTTGGAAAAACAACATACACAGAGCAGTCATAAAATTTACTTTAAATTATATACAATTAAATTATTACTTAATGAATATAATCTCAATAACTATAGGTTATTTTGACCGACAGTTCAAGTTGATATAAATTAAACAGAATTTTATAACATAATTTAAATCATGTATATTTGCATAATATAGAATTATTTAAAGATATTTAGAAAACTAAAGTGGCACTACCAAACTGAGTGAAAAGTAAACAGAGCCACCAGAGTGAAATATACTTTAAATTTCAACATATTTTTTTATCAGGTTCTGATAATTATATACATATGTATCTTTTCATCAAATATATACTAAACACAATTACAATTTCGATTAGTAGTGAAAAATTTAATTAGATACAATAATTTATTTACAATTTAAAAATCGAAAAATATGCTATAGAAAAGCTCTACATTAATAAACAATGAGAATGCAGCTTCTCAAATTCAAAATTTTATTCTTATTAAAATGCTCGGTATATGACCAAAACCGAAACAACATGAACGGTTAACTGTCACTTTCACAAACTAAATTTTTCTTTCTATTCTTCATTTAGACATATTATTTACATCTAACAAAAAGCAAATACATCATTATCTAACAAAATGAAAGATTGATCAAGATATTTATCATATATGTCAAAAAAATTCAGACAAAACGAAATTAAAAGCAGACGACAAAATCAACAGAAGCCGAAATAAAATTTAGCGAAATTTTGTAATTTTCTAATTTTTAAAATAAAAATCACAAAATGTTTTATGGTTACAAAATGGTTCTAAAAATTTATACTTGCAATGGCTAATGCCGATACACGTGGCAATTGCTAATAGATAAATATACAAAATTTGTACAACCATCTTTTTGCAAGATTTCTTCAGTATTCTACTGTAATCAATAAAATATCAAATTTCAGACATAGTTTTTAAAAACTGAAGTTATTACCTTCTGGGTTTCTTTACCCCGACGCTTTTTGGTTAATTTTTTTTCTTCCTGTATTCCTTCAAAGCTAGGAGGCTGTACGGGGGATTTAAATCCCAAAGCGTACACAATAAAAGCACAAAGGATCACGGCTACAATCGGGACAGCATATAAAGGATTAAAAGCATGAATAAATTCCATGTTTATATTATTAAGCATGTTTACAACTCACATCCGGAACAGAAAATACAACAAGCAAGAAGCATTTCCACTCATCTGTGAGCTTCAGCTGACGTAAACGCGTCGATTGATATGTTGCCATTCTCAAGAAATATTTATGGTAAATAGTCGTTTTTTTTTTTTTTAAATAGTTATTTATTTAATTTTTAGTGTGAATTACTATCACTTTTAAGTTTATTTTCATATTTTTCATGAACGAAAATAACATAAATCAGGATGTTGAAGTAAATTATGAAATTCATTCCGTGCGAACTTTTTTAAAGCAATAACCCACTTCATAAATGATCATGTATCAATTTAACAGGAGGGGGGGGGGAGGAATTGTATAAAGGAAATGTTTTAACAATTGAATAAAGTACTTTGAATACAACAGAAACTGCTTTTGTTGCTACTATATAACAGTTTCCTTTTTATCACTAATATGAGAAAGGTAATATATACATGGAATTTTAATAGTATACTTGACAGTGAGGGAATAAATGCAATAGGTTTAATTTTAAGCGACTTAAAAAAACAAGCAATCTATATATGCATGTCTTTTTCATCAAGAAGAAAAAATATATAATGAGCATAAATAATAATTTTAATTTATACATGACGAAAAATTTCTCTCAGTTTGTTAAATTAATTGCAGAAAAAATATTTTTAAGAAACCCTGTAAATTTTTTAATACAATGCTAAAAAAATCATTTTCTATTTATATCTTTTTCTGTTTTCAAAAAATACAATTCATTTTCTATGTATTAATTAGAAAATAGCCTCGCAAAATTCAAAAATTGCATGTCTCACGCCGTTCTAGAACAGCGTGAATTATTTTATGAACCTACAACTGTAATTTATAGATCTTCTTAAGCAAAAAAGCCAAAAAACCTGTGAATTAACCCTCCTACTAAATTTTGCATCATGAGATAATATTTCTCAAACTGAATGGATAATTTGAGAGCATCATAACTATTTTTTTTTAATTATCTCACCTTTTTTTCTTATAAAAACAATGCTTATTTTGAATTTTAAACCTAAAATGGAGAAAAATTATTATAAGCATTTTTCCTGCAAATAAAATTTAAAAAATAATGATATAACCCTAAATGTGAATAAATGCTTATTGTCTAATGGCAAAAATGAGGTAAGAAGTGTTCTTGATGGACATGGTGTAGTAATATATCGTTGGGAAAGCGTGTTTGCTTAAAAGATTTTCAACAACTTAGCTATTCAAAAATTAATTTCCTAACTGACAGAGTATTTGTTACAGCTCAGTCTGATTATCCACCGAAAATTGATTTCTTAATGATAGTAATATTTTGCATTTCAAGTGTTGTTTCTGGTACTGGTTGTTTATTGGAGGCACAAATGTAAATTATTATACATGTTTCGATACATATTAATTTTTCTTTAATAAAATATATACCCTTTATTGAAACAAATTTTGCTAATATATTTCTGATTTCAGACGGTAAATAAAAAATTTTTTAAAAAAATATTGAAATTGTACATTGTTGTTGAATGAAATATAATTAAATGATCTGGGTGGTCTTCTTACATCTAAGAGACAAGTACTAGAAGTGTTTAAAATGTGTTTTATAGCATATTAATTCATTTAAAATAATATTGAATTCACAAAACACGAGTTATAAAGAGAATTGTTGACAACATAATTAAATAACCAAATGTTGACAACATAATTAAATGTTGTCAACATTTGGTTAGTAAAAATACTCATGAATTATTTATCCATCAGGACCTTGATTGATTAAGATTGTCATCTCAACTACAAAGATGCTTGCCTATTGTGCAGTTATTTACCATCTGTTTATTCAATTGAAATTTTCAAACGTAGCATAAGAAGTTCTAAGAAGAAATAGAAAAGAAATAATTCGGAAACTTCGCACTGGCATAGAGTGGCAGGCTTATTTAGAAAAAATGATATTGTATTGTAAAGATATATATATATATCATTAATGTGGACAGCAAACATTTAGTTGCTTGTATAACATGACAGCTAAAGGAGGTTTTTTTTTTTTTTTGGTACCGTCTTACATCTAGGTGAAAATAATCTGTTAAACTGTTCCAAAATTCACAGCAAAATTTTGGAGTAAGTTATCTTGTAATAATTTTACATGTATACGAAATTATTTTAATCCCGTTGTCAAAACATAACTTAAATAACGATATTTTTTAAGGCATTCAATTCAAAGCTGCATGTGGCTCTTTTGATGTAAAATTGCGGCTCTCCAGTTTCATACGAAAAAATTAATAATTTAGTATCAAAACCCTTAAAAAATAAGAAAAAATATTTTTAAGTACCTAATTTCTCAATAGCATCAATTTTCAAATTCCTTAAATACAAATCGCTACGCTTAACATGACCTTATGCGATAAATTTGAACTATTGTTTAGTTTTTAGAGATGAAACTCCGTTAATCTTTCAGCCAATTGCATTCCATTTCCGTCCCATCCAAACAGCCATCGATTAGAGTTTAGACAACATGTCTAGACTAAAGACGTGTTGTCAGTCAATCATCTTAGGATAGCACGGTAGACGTTACAATGCATGTGTGTTAATTTAATCACTTGCGTTTTTGATTGCCTATTCGTTTGTTGTTTCAAGAAGAATAAGATTTAGAGACGAATTATCTTCTCAAAGGTATGACGCGTATAATATAATAAAATCAGTAACAGAATTGGATTAAATATCTGAGGATCGTATTAACGAAGTAATAATGGTAAATAAATTGTTTGCCATTTTAGATAGCTAAGAAAAATTTTAAAAAATCATTTTTTCAGCTCCGCCGCCAGCATGGCATCTAGTAAAAAAGAGAAAGGAACTGAAGAAGAAAACCGAGAATTCAATCAAGATTGGACGAAGTCGTTTGCATTCGTGTGCAACACAGATGGCCTTCCGACTTGTCAACACAATAAGAAGTCAAATTTCGAGAGACACTTCACTAAAAACATACCTAGTTTGTTGGTAAATATCCAACCAGTTACACACGAAAAAAAGCTGTTGAAGAGCTCCAAAAAAAAAAAAAAAAAAACCCAGTCAAGTTCTATGCTAAGAAAATGGGCGCAATCTTCCAATAATGTAAATCTGGCATGCTTTGCAGTATCATTAGAAATTGCAACAAGAGGAAAACGATTCACATATGATGAGTACTTCAAAGATTGTCTTATACGTACATCTGAAGAACTGTTTCGTGATTTTAAAAACAAAGCAGAAATCATGAAAAACTTAAAAGATTTGTCATTATCTGCTAAAAGGTACAAGATAGAACTGCTAAAACGTCTTCAAATGTAACACATATGCAAGTGGACGACATTCAATTGGCTTCTACCTTATCATTTACTACAGACGAGTTTTGCGACATAAATGACACGACACAAGTTACCTTTTTCGTCAGGTATATGTAGTCCCAAGGTCCAAAAGAAGAGCTACTAGGATTGCTACCGCTCTTAGGGCAAATCGTGCAGAAGATATAGAAAATGCTGTGTTAAAATGCCTGGAAGATAGTTGAATCGATGTAAATAAAATCGTTTCCATAGCAACTGATGGAGCCAAGAAGCCCTTCCTCAAAACGAAATAATTACTTTACTGACTAACTCAATAACAGCGGAAGTCTAAGACTTGATTTTCAGTTATTTTAGACTGTGTGATAAACTCAAGTCACGTAGAATAAATATCATTTCTAGTCAGAATCGTTGCGATATGAATGCATTTCATATTGAAATTAAATAGTTGTGCCTAGGGTTTTATCCTGTCTTGGATCCAACTGGAGATGGATTGTATAACTTTTTTTTTACCAAAGAATCGTTAATTAGTTATTATTTAGATATACTAAGCTTACGAGGCCAGGGATATGATGATGGTTCCAATACTAAGGGAAATATAAGTAGTCTCCAAAAAATTGGATTAAAAAATATTAATCCAAAAGCTATGTATATATCTAATGTATCTCATTCATTAAATATGGCGGTGAATGATGAAGCTTAGACAGCATTGAAGATTGTTGACTTCTTCAGTATTATCTAAGAACTGTATTTGTTTTTTCTGCGTCTCTTTATAGATGGAACATATTAAAAACTAATGTAAATAAACTAACTTTACAACCTATTAGCAGAAGTAGGTGGAAGAATAGAATCAAAGTAATTAAACCTTTAAAATTGTAATTAAAGGAGGTAATAAAAAAGTTTAAATATGCTAAAAGAAGATGACTACAGAAATATAAGAACTAAAGTTGCAGCAAATTCTTTAATGGGCAATGTGTCCATTTTTAAGTTTATTTGTTCAGTTTTGATATGGGATGACATCTTTTTAAATGTTAATATCGCAACTGTAAACTATTAGAATCCCTTAAGTCAACAACTAAGGAATCCATCAAACTAATCAGTAAAACTATCATTTTCCTAAATTCATGTAGATCTGATGAAGCCTTTAATAAATATATTAATGACGCAGCAGCAATAGCGACTAATCTTGATATTAACGTAGAGTTTCTCTTTAAACGGCACTGAAAGAAGTTCGTCTTTTTCGATTACGAATGAATTGAACAGGCACAACAGTGGATGCTGCTTTGAATTCTATTCAAGAAAGGTTTATCTCATAAACCGAATGTAACATATTATTAAATTTCTAATTGAATTCAGGATTATGTTCGAAGATGACTTAAAAATCTTGTGCAAATTTCTATGTTTCCTTACAAGCTTGTAATGGCGGTTCAGTACCTAGGGACGTTAAAGGTGATAACTTATATGCAACGAGTTAATGATGTACAAAATCAACAATGATGATATCAACCATCATTTGAACAATTCAAAATCTATTGGAGAAAGTTATTTAATTTGATAATTTTTCAACTTTTTTATAGCCTTAGAAATATTTTTAACAACTCTTCAAATCAAAGTTGCAACTAGGAAAAGGAAGTTTCTATGAGCTAAAAATTATTAAATCTTATTAAGATTATCAATGGGCCAGGAGAGATCCAGTAATTTAAATTTAATTGCAATAGAGAAAGATTTGTCAGAAGAAATTAACTTAGATTACATTATTGACGAACCTGCAAGTAAGAAAGAAAGAAAAGTTACTTTTTAATTTAATAATTTATTTCGTGGAATAACTTTAATGCATGTAATTAGCTAATTATTAGCTATTTGGTATTAAAATGAAGTGCTGAAATTTTTTGTGTAAATCCTCACTATCACTATTGAGGACAAGTCAAACAATAAAGGGGAAAAAAAAGTGAAGAATTTGAATCTATTATGTTACCTAGTTTATGGTTAGTTTTATTATGTTATGGTGTTAATACGAGTTCCATCAATAATATTTATCAAGTCTTTAGAATAGTTAACATTAAAATGATTACTAAAAATCACCAGTAATCGGAATTAATGGATTATTCTTTATGAACACAATTTTTGGTACTTCTCTGATATAGCGGCGCCAGTCAAATTACGATTACGCCAAACTCTTGAATTCTATCTTTTGATACAACCTACTTGGCGACATTTCTTAATCGCTTGGCGATTCATCATCAGGCGCCGCTATAACAGAGAAGTACCCAATTTTTTTAACAACTGTTCCAGCGTCTCTTAATTTCTACGATCAACTGAAACCAAGCAAATCCTCTCTCCTTGACAAAGTTCTCACCACAAAATCAAAAATGAAAAAACTGTCTTACTGTATGATCTCAATGATATTTTCTAAGCTCAAATTTTGACTCGTCAGTTTCAACTAACTTGCAGTTTTATTAAAGTTATGTTAAGAGGTAGTCAAAATTAATTGTTAGCTACGAATTACAGATGTAACATTCATTGGATTAACTTCAATGATCTTTGCGATTGTTAACCGTCAAACATTTTCAAACCATAACCATATTATCTGAAGTATTGATTTATAAGGGGATTCTGGCATAATACCCAAAGAAAATTTTTAAATGGGCATTGATGAAATATGCAATGATTCAAGTGTATCGGGTGTTTCATTAAATATCTCATGAAGTGTTTCCCTCCCGAAATTCATCCTTAGGAAATTTTTCAAAAAATTTTCAGTACCCTCATTTCAGTGTTAAGTAGCTAATATTGCTTCCATATAATTGAATAATAAACTTTTATTTTTAAAATTGTTTCACTATATATATATATATATATATATTGTTTTCCTATAAATATCTTTCACAAGTGGGATGTGAAGAAATAGACTTTTGTTAAATTTTGCGTTTGCGAGAATGTGAGGTGACGCCTTTTTCAAGAAAATTAAGACTATATTTGGAATTTTATTGATGAATTAAACTAGTCACCGACTCGTTAAATGCGTAAATCAAGTTTTCCTTTACCTACGAAAATTTTTTCTTTAATTTTGTTTTACATCAGGGAAGTAAGTTTTAAATTTTAAATACACTGGTTTAAAAAACGAGTGAATGTATTACTGAAATTAGTTAAATAGCACTATGGCAGCTTCACCTCTGGAACCGGCCTTGTGTTTTTGATTACATTAAATCACATTAACTATAAAAAAAAACTTCTTTTATAAAAATATTAGCTGTGTGTTTATGATAAATACTTTTGTAATTGCACAAAGTAAAGTAAGTTATCTGAATTCTACGAAGCGAGGCTATTAAATAACGAGACTGAAGCTATAAAATATATTTTGATGTCATACATATTTTTTTAATATTACCTTCAATATACACCTCTCCTCTATTCCTACAACGTTCCATGCGAATCTTCTCTTCTGTAGCTCTGGAAGTCTTCTTCTGTCAGCTCCTTCAGGTCGCGCAACGTTTCTCTTCCACACCTTCAACGGACTCAAATCTTATACTTTTAATTACAGATTTAATTTTAGGAAATAGATAGAAGTCGCAGGGTGCAAGATACGACGAATAAGGCGAATGGTCTAACACTGGGATGCTGTACTTGGCTAGAAACCTCTTGACAGACAATATGTTAATGAACCAGAACGTTACCTTGGAAGAAAAATCTGAAAAACATATTCTTAGTCAATTCCTACAGTCTCTGCAATCGCGCGAATACTTAACCGACGGTCAGATAGAATCAGATTACTGATTTTCTTCGATATTGTCATCCGTTTTTGACGGGGGAAGGTGACCTGGGCATGAATCATTCAATGTCTTCTTCATGAATTCACCGTCTTCTCGACCATCTTGAAAACGTTTAAACTACTCGAAAACACACTTGCACATGATAAACATTCCTTGCCATACACTTCTTTCTATAAATTATAAGTTTCAGTAATGGTTTCTCCAAGTTTCATGTGAAATTTCGCAACAATTCGTTGCTCACTTATCATTTTTCCGACGAAACAAAAAATAACTCTAATGCGAACGAAGACTACGGGTATATGGATTTGTTTACAGGAGCGAGAGGCACTGCATTCAAAAGAGAAGGCTTCTAGCTAAACAGCTGTCAGACGCTGGCGTTTGGAGCATGCATACTTCTTCTGTTGCAGCGTTAGTCTCGTTATTTAATAGCCAAACTTTGTTTTTCTTTTCTGGAAAATTGGTATCCATTTCTGATGTTTTTCAAAGATATTTATTACTAATTTTGTAATACTTTGCATCTTAACAAATGGTAATTTTTCTCACTATATCTCTAACAAATATCCACTTTAACAAACTTTAAAAAACCAGCATCTATGCCCAGAATTAGTTCAGTGCCTCAGGAGTTTCCTTTACCTTTGTGATAAAATTATTATAATTTTCGAGGAAAAAAAAAAACTTTTTGTCAAAACATTTTGGTAGACTTGATTGTTCAATGACAAAACGCGGGAGAGAGATCAACAATTTAATCTTCTTATGCCTTCAAAATGCAGCAATAATAGTATACTTAAAATGGAACGAGTAAATTATAATAAAAATCGAAAAGCAACAACTTTATAACATATATTTATTCACCGTACCATTGATATGGATATGAATCGAAAAACTTGATATTCATAAAACATGAAAAAAAAAAAAAAAAAAAAAAAGACTTTTTATACAACTAAATTGTCTTATTTTTGAATGGAATCTTTCGAATCCTTGAGAAAAGTTCAGTCTTCAAAACAACCAAATTTGTTTTGTAAAATATAAAAAATTAGTTACATTTTATTTGAATGTATTAAATTAACCAAGATATGAGTGTGCGCTTAAAAAAATACTGTGATGAATTAATTTCAAGAATACAAAACCAAAAATGTTCAAACATTATTTTATGCTCCACTGCTTACGATATTTCGAAGTTATAGATAGGTGTACATTAAATAAATCATATTTTACGACTCACTGCTCGATCGAGATAAAGAGCATTTACACGTGACAATTAATTAATAAAACATTATTTATGGACAAGCGGAGGATCTTTTCCAGCAATCTCCGAGAATTCTTTTTTCATTTTTATTACTATTTTTCCCATCTTTTTCATGTAGAAGTGAAAGGTCATAAAGTTACAAAGTAGGTTATGAAGCATGCTCATCCACAAAGTCAGCATGCTGTTTAAAATAACTAACATCTCATTTGAATTTTCAAAGTGAAGATATTCATTTAATAAGAAATTCTAAAAAAAATTCTGTGTTAATTTTTGCAAAGAACAGATTTAGCCACCCAAGATGCGCTTTTTTTATAATTATTATTAAATTACTCAATTAAATATAAGAATTAAAGTAAACGATGAAATATCGAGAAATGGACTATAGTAAACTTTTCCGATATCAAAATTAAAAGAAACGATAAATTATTAAGTTGAATATTATATCAGCTACATGTAATTAAAAATAAAGCAAACAATAAATTATTAAATTGAATATAATTAAGCTAAATGTAATTAGATTGAAGCAAACTATAAAAAATTGAAAAGTGATCTGGTACACCAAAAGTGATCCAACTAAAACCATAGCCCCTTGGGTGGCTAATAAACCAATTTTGAAGAAATGTCGTAATTTTGAGATGATATTGATTTATCAAATGTGTGTGCAGAATTACTCGAGCAATAATTACGAAAGTGAACTTATATTTGAAATTTTAAAAAAAATATTATAAAACGTTACATTTAAAGTTTCTTTATTTAACGTCCAGCTCGTAACGTTGATCAATTCGCGATTTTCTCTTCATTAACCTCGGGATCTTTATAGTAATTTGAATTGCATAAAATTACAGTTTCTTCCTACCAAAATGAAACATGATTAGGTAAATTAGATGAAGAGAAGAAGTGCAGTGAATTGAATTAGAGATAGGGATATATAAATAAAATAGAACTGTAAGAAAGGAGAGGGAGATTGAGGATAACGACATGCTGATAGATATTTATAATTTGAATTTAAGCGAATTTTAGTTAAAGTACTGAAATAAGAATAAGCTATTAGCGGGTTGTGTTTGAATCAGAATGAAGTGATTTGGTAAGCTGAAACTTTATCATTAGAGCATAATCTAGAATTGATGAGTTAAGAGGGATTCGAGAGAGAGCGACATTATCTATTCTTCAGTTGTTAATAAAGTATTGTCTTGCTCTTACGTATCTTCAATTGGAGCCTAGTTATTACTGATTTTTTTAATTAGACTGAAACATGGTGGTATAATTAAATAATGATGAAAGGACGTTACAAGTTTTGACGAGAACCCTTCGAAGCATTGTGTATTTCTTTTCCAAAAAAATAAATTAGACTTGGTTTATATTTTTAGTAAAATATTTAAAATAAGACAGTTATGAATCAATATTGGGGGGATTAAACAAAAAAATTACCTCGTTTTTTTAATGCATAATGGCGAAGTAAATACAATTTAATAACTTTGATAAATTGTAAAACCTTAAGCTATCTGAGCCAGTGTTTTTAGTTTTCAATCTAATTATATTATGTTATGAATACTCTCTTGAATGAAAACTCCTTTCAAATCATAAACATATTTTCCCAGAATCTGTTAACTTGATAATAACCATTCATAAGCAAGACATATAGGTATAAGGTTTGTCCTTTTCAATGAAATCTTTTGCCGATATTGAAATGTATACGAAAAATCTTTTTTACGACTTACAATCTTTTCCAAGTTAAAAAAATTTAGAACTTTGAGCCACAATATTTTCTAAAGCTTTTGGACAGCTCAGAAACTGTTCAATCGAATTAGAGGCATGGAAAAGAGATTTAAATTGTTTGATTGGTAACATTCAATTGGATAAAATATACAGCCTACTAATTACTTGAAAATACATCAGTAATGACCTTTAGAATTAATAATTAGAATATATTGGATCGATAATGTTACTTTGATCATATTTAGTTTTACTGTAAGCTGAGAATGCGATATTATAGGTCAGTGGTTAGGACTAAGCATAAGTTTTAAAAGTTGTAGTACAAAAAAAAATTTTATGAACGAAAAAAAATTAAACATGTAATATGTACATAAACAACTAAAGAACTTTGATTAATGTGTCGCTAAATGTAATTTTTAGATTCATGGTAAAATAAGAATAAGTATTATTATTAAAATATAAAAGCTGTTGAAATATATAAGGTATTGATAAAGTCTTAAGAATTTCTTTTCTTCATCTAGCTTCCAACAAATCTTAAGAATTTCGTTATCGATCTTTCTCGTTCGAAAGCAAAAGTTTCCAAAAAAATCCTAGGGTCATCCAAGTCATCCAAGGGGTTATTGTTTTCTTTACCCTATTAATGTAGTACCTGATCCCTTTTTAAAAATTTATCTTGTTTTTGCGCATATTTTTTATGTCTGCTTTCACCAGGAGCGAACTTAATTTTCAAAAATATGTTATTAAAATTTTTTATTTCATTATTATCCTCAATTTTTTATTTCATTGAAATAAAATATATACAATATATATCTGATACCTGCTTTCACCACTAATGAACTCAATTTTCTGAAATATGTCGCAATAAATTTCTCCCAATTTTTTTATTGGATTGAAATGAAACAAATATAAAAATTAAGTATTTTATTTACTTATAACTTAACGTATTACCTTAAATCTATGTAAACTGGAATCAAGATAGGACTGAAAATAAATAACATTATTCAGAATTTTAAGCTTTAAGGCAGCCTTTTTTTTGTTTGTTTGAAGAATTTCAAACTACGTCTCTTAGTTTAGCTTCCTTCTTGAAATGTTTTGGGGTCAAATGAATTTAATATGGATTTACTATTATTTTCCACCTAAAGGGCTATTGTTTTAGGTGGATCACTTTTGGCGTACCAGATCACTTTTCAATTTTTTATCGTTTGCTTCAATTTTAATTACATTTAGCTTAAATATATTCCATTTAATAATTTATCGTTTGCTTCAATTTTAATTACATTTAGCTTAAATATATTCCATTTAATAATTTATCGTTTGCTTTAATTTTAATTACATGTAGCTGATATAATGTTCAAATTAATAATTTTTCGGTTTCTTTCATTTTTATTACATTTATCTTAAATATATTTAATTTAATAATTTGTCGATTCCTTTAATTTTAATATCTCAAAAGTTTAATATTGCTTATTTCTCGATATTTCATGGTTTACTTTAATTCTTATATTTAATTGAGTAGTTTAATAATAATTATAAAAAAAACGCACTTTGGGTGGCTAAATCTGTTCTTTGTATATAACTTTTAATTTTATTCCATTTGCTTGTTGTGTTCTAGAAAATGTTATAATATATATATATATGTAATCTGAAAATTTACTATACAAATAAATTGCTTTTTTTTATTGCCCATTCATATGAGCACGACATTTTCAATACGTTTTCATTAAATTAACTGCCTTCCCACCTATTTCTAATTCCTCCAATATTTCATGTTTCTAATATGTATAGAGTCACCCAAAAATTTACATGCAGACTCTTACATCAGGGTCTGTGTCTTCAGAAAATTCAATAAATATGCATAGTATACGAATGAAAACGTTCCTTGCCCATTAAAATCTTCACCTGATGAATTTCTTATTACAAAAACGATGTATATTTTTTGATATGTTTGTTCATGTTGTCCTTGTCAAAATAAATGTGTTTACTCTACGGTGGTGTGATTTCCGAACTCCAGATGTATAAAATATGGATATGCACATAGAAAATACCGACCCGTAATTCAGAAGATTCTGATCTACGTGTAAACTGGGTGCTTTTGATGTTAGATGTTAAATTGCACACACGAATACGTTTGAAAATGGTTCATTAATTTATAAGATTGACCAATAAAGATTAATAGCTGCCTAAGGGGCTATTGTTTTAGGTGGATCACTTTTGGAGTACTAGATCATTTTCAATTTTTTATCGTTTTCTTCAATTTTAATTACATGTAGCTGATGTAATATTCAATTTAATAATTTATCGTTTGCTTTAATTTTAATTACATTAAGTTGATATAATATTCAATTTAATAATTTATTGTTTGCTGAAATTTTAATATCGGAAAAGTTTTCTACTTTTCGATTTCTCGATATTTCATCGTTTACTTTTATTCTTATATTTAACTGAGTAATTTAATAATAATTATATAAAAAAGTGCATCCTGGGTGGCTAAATCTGTTCTTTGCAAAACTTTGTATAGAACTTTTTTTTTCTTTTTTTAAGTTAATATTTTTTTTATAATAGGCGTTGGATTTCTATTTTTATTTTTAAATATTTTTCTGCTCCATCTTGGATAGGGTAGAGTGGATGTCATATTTTCGGTTTGTCGTTCTTTCTATGTATACTTTTTAGTAATGATTGACATTGACGCAGAAACAATATTTAGTTGTATAACAGGAAATAAGGTGTTAACTGAGTTCAGTCATATAATATATAAATTTTTATGATAAAACCAATGCTAAGAATTGGATAGGAGAGAATTAAAGTAAAAATCAAAACACACACGTTTCGACGACAATCGATGACTTCATTTTCTAAATTATATGATTCATTAAATTTTCCTAGGCCTGTCTTTTAAAAATTTTTTATATTAAAGACTATATTGTATGAAGATGTTTAGAAAAATTTCTATTATCAAACATTTCTTCACCTGAGACGGTTCGTTATTCGATATTTTGTGTAAACGCTCATAGTCATTTTCGTCGGTTATTCAAATACTCTGGAGAGAGATTTTCGATTATTTATTTTTTAATACTTAACATTTCAAGTACTTAAAAATTTAATTTGTAGTTGAGTGAATATCCTATTTTAATATGTGCAATTCTAATTAATATGGACGGTTCTTGTCCTCTGAATTGATACCATCTCGGTTTTTAAGAGATCTGAATAATTTGCCATATATTCGATTTTATTTACGGTTACTAGTAACCACATTTTAACCAAACACGTTTCACTTCATTGTTTCCATCGCCATTCGTGTTCATTTACAAAATCGCAGGCATTATCTTTAAAATAATTGTTAATTGTTCGAATTTCTCTGATCATTTTATTCGGCTCCGCAATTGAATGATATGAAAATGTATTTTATTAGGATATTTAAGTTAGTTATGTATTATTTTGGTAATTTCAGCTAAATAGTCACAATTTTTAAACTAGTATAGGGATATTTTCTTAGCATATACTGCCAAAGAAGTTACTTTTAGTGTTGTAACAAGAGTTTGACAAATATTTTTCACGTAGCGAATTTAAATTGTACGGATTTCCTTTTAAAAGTAGGGAAAATACAAATTTAAAAAAAATCAATGTCTGATAATTTATATTGAGAATATCTTACTTCGATTTGCCTCAGATAATTAGAATTTTACAATAAATATATAGATTTAAAAGACAGGAGTAAAAAGTGCAAAGCGATGTGTTTTTTAAGAAATACATTCAAACAAAAGTAGAATTAAAGAAAGGTAACAAGGCAACCGAGTAATTTTAAACGAATTACGTATCAGCTACTCTGAGAAAATGATTAAGTACCAACCAATACAATTCGGAGCGAAACAAAAGGATGAAACTGAGACCACATGAAATACAGTTTTCGAGGTAGAACAAGACCGGTGAGACAATTTTCTAGATTTTAGGAGACTAAATTAGAAATCATTAACCTCAAATCTAAGCGCATGTCGTGAGTGAATGATGACACAAAGGAGAGTTCTTATTTTAGATATCATCTAAGGAGGAGAAAACAATAGAAAAGACTTCTGCATTCACGCCTCAGTGAAAGGGTTCTATCTCTAATATACAGGATGACCCGGAAAGTCTCTTAGTTCTTTTAACACATAATGCCTGGCTTAGAAAGGGTGGGCTAAACACATGCTGATGGAGACTAAGTAATTTATTTCTTGTTATCTGATGAAAACTATTTCAACGCATCTATTGGCAATAAAAATAAGTTTGAAAAAAAAAAGAATACTGTACTTAACAATGAAGATACACCCACAAAAACTTGGAAAACATTTCTAAACGACCAATTTTTAAGTTTATCTTGATGTCCTTTTTACATATTTATAATTATAAAAAAATTCAAACATAAGGTATATTTAAAATTTATAGCTTAAAGAGAGAGAGTTTGCTTTTGAAAAGCGGAATTTTTTAAGTAAAATAAGAACGTACACAATTCTTCATTACATAAGAAATATTTAAGCTAAAAATATTTGAGAGATTTTTCGAGCACAGTTATGAAAAGAATATTTCAAATAAAAAATAGCTATGTGGTATAGAGAAATAAGATTACATTTTAAAAATTCCAAATCATTACTCAGATTCACAATTCTCATTATTAATTCCTCATTTAATAGATAATGTAAACAAGTTAATAATCCTTATTTTACATTATCTATTTCAATATCATTAAGAATGTTTTGAAAGGTTAGGATAGGATTCCTTCTCTTTTACATTATTTTTAAAAGACAGTCGTTAATCTTTAAAAGAATACCTCCACCCAAGACATTGTAATTATGATTGTTAATTAACGTCGCACAGAGAAGAAACACGAGGGCTATTGGCGACGGACCTCGTAATTCTGAACTTCGGTCAAGTGACTACTAAACTGGCATCTCCCACTCCAACTTCCACACCACGCCAACTAGTGGACTTTGAGTCACGACAGATTTAATGTGCTTTAGCCCACCCAAGACATATCAAAATGTAAAAGTATTTTTAATTTCAATTAAAATTGTGAGCTTCTCTGTGAGTGGGTGCGGTAGCCTAATGGTCATGATCGCGGTCTCGCGGTCGCCGTTCCACTTAAGATCCTCTATGTAGCCGGAACTGTGATGATCTATTGAGGCTCAGTGTCCTCCCGTGGTGTGGTGTGGACGTTAGAAGAGGGAATAACCAACTCAGGTGTCGTCCTCGTCACTTGACCGAGATTCAAAATTAAGAGGGCCGTCGCCAGTAGCCCTCGAGTTGCTTCGCAGTGCGACGTTAATAAACAGTCACTATGGGCATCTCTTATACAGATGAAAGGCATCATTTATATGAATCTTGAAGTATATTGCATTTGTAGTTAAATTTTAAATTTCTGAAGATAAAAGTTACTTCCCACAAGAAATAGCCTGAAAAAGTAATTGAATATCCTCTTCAAACAATAATACTCACTAGGGAAGTGATTCAAACATATTTAAAAATTCCTTTTTCATTCCAAAAATCTTATTTTCTTTTAAACAAATTCCACAGTCATATATTTTTGTAATATAAAAATGAAAAGAGCTTTCACTGTGAATAGGCAACATTAAAAAGAATTATAACACTTTTTCAAGTAAGTATGAATGGAATATTTTAATAATAATGATTAAATAACAGACGATTATTATTTCACCAGACAAAATTCTTCTCTTGGGTCACGTAATAAATTAATGTATAGAATAAAATTGTGTCACTTAAATGTAATTAACAACAGTATTTAATTTACAGCAAATTTTGCAAAAGACCATCACTTTTTCTACTTCGTTTAGTTTTCAGGAATTGTCTCTTCCCCCTCAAAAATTATTAACCTCGCTTTACAGAATTCTAACATATAAAAATTCTTAATTCTTCGATTGGAAATAATTACTAAAGCAATTTTTATTCATACAGACACGTCAGCGTGAATTACAAAACTTTCATCGACAGGTAATTTTGGCTGTTGAATTCTCCATGCCATCAAAGAAGCGAATTAAAAATCCATGCTCTAAAATCCTCTAAGTCACAAAATACGAGAAAAAATTTTTTATGCAAAGTATTGCAATCTTTGCCCAAGGGGCGCTCTTTTATATAATTATTATTAAATTACTTGGTTAAATATAAAAATTAAAGTAAACGATGAAATATAGAGAACTGGTCAATATAAAACTTTTCCGATATTAAAATTAAAGCAAATGATAAATTAGTAAATTGAATATATTTAAGCAAAATGTAATTAAAATAGAAGCAAACGATAAAAATTGTAAAGTAATCTGGTACGCCAAAAGAGATCCAACTAAAACAATTGCTCTTTGGGTGGCTAAAAATGCAGCGTTACAAATAACTAGCATTTATAATTAATTGAAATGATTTGATATTAAATGAGATCACGCAATTATTGTAAATGTTGACAAAAGGGAAAAAATGTGAATTATTTAAATCAGGGGTCTTCAAACTTTTTATTACCAAACCCCTTTAACAGTAATTAAGATTTTACGTACTAAGTGGTAACACACATATCCACACTCATGTAACTGAAATTTTTAATATTGGGAATGTTAGTAGAATCTCTATGTTTCCAATAATGAAACATTTTAATTCAGGAGAAATCGCTAGCAGACGATTTTATTTCGTTTTAACGATGATTCCTTTCTTACGTCATTTGACGAATTAATGTTTAATGGAAACTTCTTTATCCTTTTCTGATTTAATAAAAATGTTTTATTGAATTCAATTACTATAAAAACATGTATTATTTTTCATTCACTCGTCAATTTTCAAGCCGTTAGCTCTAAGATACGTCTCTCTTAACCAAGGGCTTATAAACAGAGGTTAGTTACTTTATTGATGGAAACAGATTTGTCTTTTAATTATTAATTATGTATAATTTTATTTTAAGCCCATTTAAATTTATGTGATTTCGATCTTTTTATAATAATAAAAAAGCTTTTTGAATAGTTCACAGCAAGCTTCAAAATTACGTATGTAGCAAAGATGAAAATTTTGATCTTACGCTTCAAGTATGTGTATTGATAAAAACTATATACAAAGCAACAAAGCAGCAAAAGTTGTTGCGTATTGATAAAGAATAATAAATTGTTGCTAAATAATGCAAACTTTTGCAAAGAACAGATTTAGCTACCTAAGTTGGGCTTCTTTTATAATTATTATTAAATTACTCAATTAAATATAAAAAAAGAATTTAAGTAAACGATGAAATATCGAGAAATTAGCAATAATAAACTTTTCCGATATAAAAATTAAAGCGAACGATAAATTATTAAATTGAATATACTTAAGCTAAATGTAATTAAAATTGAAGCAAATGATAATAAAATTGAAAAGTGATTTGGTACGCCAAAAGTGATCCAGCTAAAAGAATACCCCCTTGGGTGGCTTAACAAATTTTTTATACACTACTTTCATGTTTCTTACGATCCTTAAAAAAGTAACAAAAAATCTGTATAGCCCTCTCACAGGTCATATAATATTTATGTGGTGTAAGGCCATAACATGAGAACATTTAATTCAGGAATACACATTATGAATTATTATTGAGCACTCAACAGTAGAAGCTCCTGAAAAACTACTCATAAAAAATTATTTTTTATTATGAGGGTCGTTTAATCAGTCCTTGGAAAATCGAAGAAATGGCGCTCGTAGCATCGAAAATGGTTTGCTTTTAGTAAGCATTGTGATTCAATAGACAACTTTTAAGTCTCAGTTATTTCTATCATGTGGTTTCATTTTTATTGCATCTAGAAGCAAGAAGCTTTTATTTATTTAGAGAAATGGAAAAAAGTGAGTTTCGAGCGGTGATTGAACACTTATATTTAAAAGCTTAACACCGAAAGACATCAAAGTTGAGTAGGATGAAGTTTATGGCACATTTGGTCCCGTATTTGCAACTGTTCGCAATTGGGTAAATGTGTTTAAGCATGACTGTACATCCACAAAAGATAATTTCGCTCGGGATGACCAGTGGAAGGGATTACTCCAGGAATGATTACAAAATCCAATATATGGTTTTGAGTAATAGTACAAATCAAAGTACACGAAATAGTTGAGGCCACTGGAATATCGCAAGGTACAGTGTTTTCAATTTTGCACGAAAAATTAGGTGTGAAAAAAATCTCGGCAAAAGGGGTGCCGCTTTTGCTTTCAGTTGAAAATTAACACAATCGTGAAGTCGATTC
Source organism: Nephila pilipes (assembly GCA_019974015.1). Taxonomy (NCBI): domain Eukaryota; kingdom Metazoa; phylum Arthropoda; class Arachnida; order Araneae; family Nephilidae; genus Nephila; species Nephila pilipes. Next base: position 125,689 of record BMAW01021428.1, on the reverse strand, counting down.
TGAGGCTATATTGGCTCTTTCTGGCCATAATCCTAACGAGTTTCTGAGTCGATATATAACCGGAAGCAAAACTTGGATACACTACTACATCCAGAGGCAAAGGAATAGTCAAAACAATAGGTTTTTGAAGGCAAACGGGCTCCGAAGAAAGCAAAGACGGTGAAATCTGCCGACAAGGTGATGGTCGCCGCTTTTTGGGATGCACGTGGAATCATCAACGCTGATTATTTGAAAAAAGAAGAAGAAAAACAATATCCAGATAGTATAATGCGTCGTTATTGCACCCCTTTGAGCGAAAGAATCAAGAAAAAACGTTCTCATTTGAAAAAGAAAAATATCCTCTTCCATCCTGAAGACAATGCAAGGATACACTCCTTTGCAGTTTCGATGACCAAAATCGTAGAATTAAAGTTTGAATCATTACAATACCCCCCCCCCTAATAATCATATTTGCACCCCCCCTCCCCGTGCCTTTTCATTTCTAAACTTATAAAAATGTGGCTCGACGGACAACAGTTCAAGTCCAACGAAGGGGTCATCGTCCAAGCAGATGACTATACTGAGAACCTTTCGAAATCTTTCTTTATAGATGGTTTGAAAAAATGTCGAAGAAAATCTTGGAAAAGTGTGTAGAGCAAAAAGGAGATTGAGTTGAAAAAAGAATCTATCTAAAATAATTTTTCTTTTTTTAAGGACTTATTGAACGATCCTCGTATCATCTGTCATGGATTTTTCAGGAGGAGAGGCAATAACTGTGAAATCTTAACTGTTGAGGGGCTCCGGGACACTTGACTATTGCAGAAATCTGATCAATCTCTAACATCTCTTTCACATTTCGAACTATTTTAGCATCTGTCATGCCCACATGTGCATTTCGCTTCTCTTAGTCACATACAAAATAAATCGAGTTCCGAAGCAGCATTTTATTACTCTCGTAAAATATGTTTTGACAAGTTGAAAGTGAAAGCCAAAAAGATTTTCGGTTTAGATAGACGTTTTTGTATGTAGACGTTTTATACCTTAATTTTTTTCAAATATTTTTTATTTTAAATTTTACCAACAGTTTTAATCTCATTCATTTTTATTTTTGTGTAATATTTCTGTAAAATAGGGATGACTAGTCCGGGAGACTTAGAATATCTTTAAGAGAATTACCTAAACAGAGTCTTAACTCTTAAATTTTAGGATAATGTTATCAGCCACTTAAGGGGCTATTGTTTTAGATAGATCAGTTTTGACGAACTGGTTCACTTTTCAATTTTGTATCGTTTGATTCAATTTTAATTACATTTAGCTTAAGTATATTCAATTTAATAATTTATCGTTTGCTGTAATTTTAATTATATTTTGCTTAAATATATTCAATTTAATAATTTATCTTTCACTTTAATTTTTATATCGGAAAAGTTTATTATTGCTAATTTCTCGATATTTCATCGTTTACTTTAATTCTTATATTTAATTGAGTAATTTAATAATAATTATAAAAGAAGCCCACCTTACGTGGCTAAATCTGTTCTTTGCAAAACTGTGCATAGAACTTTTTTAATTTCGCTTTAATTGTAATTGAATATTAGTTTTCTCGATCTCTTTGTGCCGGATGACAGCCAATAAATAATATAGAAACAGTAAATTAAAATTATTACTCTAAAAGCATAAATATTTTTAAAAATTCAAAATGTGTTTCTGATTAATTGATTGTTTAATTAACGTGACACTAAGAAACAACACGAGAGCTGTAAGCGATGGACCTCATAATTTTGATCGATTGATTGGTTTTTTCATCGTCATGCTAGAAACAACAAGAGGGCTATTGCTGACGGACTTCGTAATTTTGAACCACAGTCAAGCGATGAGGACGACACCTGATCTGGCATCTCAGACACCAAACCTCTCCAACGTGAGGACTTGGAGCCTCGACATATTTTACGTACATCAACCCCCCTACTCCTAGGGTTTTTAGTGGCAACAGGACTGAAGCCCGTGACTCGATGGAAACAATGTGTTTTCTGTATTTCATCATCTTATAAAGGTAACAATTTAGAATACTCAGAAGCATATTACGCTTTATAATAATAAGTTATTGACAAAATGGTAATTGGTGATGACAAAAATCGTAGAGAAATAATTATGGTAATGACAAAATTAAATGGTAAAATATTAAATGGTAATGACACAAATCGCAAAGAAATAATTATGGTAATAACAAAATTAAATGGTAATGACAAAAATCGTAAAGAACTAATTTAATGTTGATTTAAACATGAAGAGTTCAATTTTTGTATTGTTTGTATATTAAACAACACAAAACTAAAGCAATCCAAAATAAGCGATTGTGTGCAAAATATTTAAAAATAAAAGTAAAACATTAAACTTTCTATCTTTTGTAAAATGTTTTGGGCTTCCCAATTTTATAATATTCAGTCAATTTTAAAATATCTGAAAAAATAAATTTTTCAAAAGCATCTGTAAAACAAAATTACGAATAACTATACTCTTCAACTTATCTATAACATTTTGAAAAAAAGTTCTATGCAAAGAACAGATTTAGCAATTCAAGGCTTTTTTTAAAAAAATTATTATTAAATTGCTCAATTAAATATAAGAATTAAAGTAAACGATGAAATATCGAGAAATGGACAATAGTAAACTTTTCCGATATTAAAATTAAAGGAAACGATAAATTATTAAATTGAATATTATATCAGCTACATGTAATTAAAATTAAAGCAAACGATAAATGTTATTAAATTAAATATATTTAACTAAATATAATTAAAATTAAAGCAAACGATAAAAAAATTGAAAATTTATCTGGTATGCCAGAAGTGATCCGCCTAAAACAGTACCCCCTTGTTTGGATAATATGCATATTAGTGTATATGTCGTAAAAAATCACAAATTGTAACGAAAATTAGGTACACTTGATTTCAAAATTAAAATTAGACATTTTCTTTTCCTATACCCCACTCCGGCCACGATATCCGAGAGATCATGGTCGTAAACTCACGATCAGAGTTGTTTCCGTCGAGTGATGAATTCAAGTTTATACGCCACTACAAACTCGTCGTGCAGCGGTGCTGCTGCACGTTAAATTTGTTGAGATTCGATTTCCTCATATTTGGGATGTTGTGAAAGTTTTGGGAGTTGGATAAGCCAGCTCAAGTGTCATTCTCGTCATTTGAGTGAGGCTCAAATTTATGAGGTCTGTCATCAATATCCTTAATAAAATAATCAATTAACCAATATCCACTTTTGAAATCTTAATAGTATTCATTTTTTACCATTTTCTAAGGTATTATCAAGTCTTTTATTATTTTTATTATTTATTTTGCATATACAAGAGATTTGAACTATCATAGCATTTTTATTTTATAAACAAAATCAGAATATTCGCATTTTGCAGCCAAATACCTAAGAATTTCAAGGACACTAATTTTATTTTCCTACATTAAATACAAAATACTTTTGTAAAAAGCACTTCAAGTAATTCGTACGCGTCCTTTACTGTATCGCAAAAATATGCGTGTAAAAAACATTTTCTTCATAACTAAGTTTCTGAATATTCAATTAATTTTAGAAGAAGGTCTTAACGACACAATAAAATCTTAATGCAAAAAATAATATCTTTAAAAAATATATTTATTGTTTATAGTAATGACCATGAGATGCAATTTTGCTGCTGCTTTTCTACTTTCGCCAGAAAATTTGCAGTTGATTTAGCTGTTCAGCTGATCCAAGATATGCATTTCAGTATTTATTTGTGTAAGCTACAAGATAACGTCAGATGCCCTGTTTTATGCTTATTCAGTAGCCATTAAATAGGTCAACGAATACTATAGTAGTAGGTATATGGAGACACCGTGGCAGTTTCGTCTATCGAAATTCAGGAATTTCAGAACTTGGTTGATATTTTCATTTAATATGTTAGAACGCTTTCGTCATAGTTCGTATTTCATCACATTAGACATTTACATAAATGGAAATCATTTACACATCGTATTGATATTCACAAATATGTGTGTGTGTGTGTGAGTCGGTAGGAAAATGGATAGAAAACTTTCCAAGTCTACTGTAAAGATGCAATCATTTTTTATAGTACTTCACATAAATTATTTCAATTCATAATGCTTGTCAGAAGTATTGAATCAAAAATATCTCACTTAAAGCATACTTAAATATTATGTGTTTAATATTTAAGAACGCTTATTAAGTATTTAAGCATGTAAATATTTTTTATGTTATTAATTTACGGATTGTGTGTCTAGAAGAGATCAAAAAACTAAATCTGGCATCAACGTCTTTTTCACGAAGTGTATTCGCTCAATTCAAGCACAATAATACGATATTATTCTTTTAGTGTTTTTGATATGAATAATTTGAACAACATAGCATGTTAAAAAATTAAATTTGTTTTTTGCAAACATAAAAAAAAAAAAAAAAATCATTCAATGCAGAAGATGGCGTTTATGTTTTAAAAAACAATTTAAATATTGGAAATATGCGTCAAGTAAATTTTTATATTACTATTAATACAAGGAAACTCAATTTTATTAAGACTTTTTTTCCCTCGATGTTACAAACAACGCTCAGACTCAGAATATATTTTCAGGAGGAAAAAACGTCCCAGCACTTATATAAGTTTATGTGATTATAATATACAGGGTTATTTAATATTATTCATCCGATTTCGAAATTTCATTTTTTTCAAAAATAAACTACACAGAATGATAAGTAACACATGAATACACAGGAAAACTGTAGAAATTTTATATTTGGATGATTCCCGTATGTTCTTCGTGAAGCTATTTTACGAAAACTGTTTTAGAAGCTTTCTCGGAGCTATCTCGCAATTAGATCGGTTGCAGTGGACCAGCTGACTTTTTTTTTTTTTTGATATTACACTGCTGACCACTTGAGTCACCTGATATGCGATTCTCATGTCTTATCCCCTGATACCCCATGCTATTTCTTCCTTTGAGGGCTTGTAAAAGAAAGTATGAGTGTCAACATTACACACAAATTCATTTGAACTTTAATAACGGATTGTTGCTGCTATGCAATCAATTACCACTGACACTTTATTACGCATTTGACAGAAATTTACATATCGAATTGACATTATACACGTAACAAAAGAAAGTTATATCGAACGCTTGTAAAAAAAACCTTCACTATTTAACTATATATTGCCTCTATATATTGCATTCGTATATATTGCCTCTATATTCCCTTACACATTTATATCACAATGCATCTTTAAAACTTAGGAATACTTTCACTAAATGCGCAATGTTTTGATTAAACATATAAAGTTACTACTCTATTTGGCATTAAAACAGTCGAAGCAATATTGAATACATTTTATACAAAAAAAAAAAAAAAAAAAAGGAAAATATTTACTTAAATGAAAATGAGTAATATCAATAAACTATGGTGATCTCAGTTGATTGTGAGTGAAGTCAGAATAATACATTGATATTGAAGCATTTTTCTATTTTGAAGATTTCTTCACATTTTTTAACATTAGATTAATATACTACGTCATTAATTTTTCTCCTCCATAATAACGATTCATTTTGTGACAGACGATTTACATTCAAAGGGAAATCTTTTCTTAAAACCTATGATAAGCTAAACCAAACTGTTAGTCTGCTGTAGTTGAGTTGTCGTGGTAGCGAACTTTCTGACCGACAATATTCTATTAGTCCGACAGTCTATTTCCATTAGTCTAATTCCATTAAAAGACCATGCATTATTTTCAACTTAGTGTTTTCTTGCATATATCTATTTTATTTCGTTTTTTGTATCATGAAAATTTGAATTGGCTTGCAAAAAAATTCATTTGTAAAAAACTTGCTCTGTGACCATTAATCTCTTTGATATACAATACCTATTTTCTAACCGGAATTAAAATGTAAAATATTATCCATGTCTATTACAAACCCTATATTCATTTTAATACTGTCTATTATATATTATTAAGGAACAGTAACAAAATTATCTCTTCATTATGAACACATTTTAGTTAGATTTCACTTCAAGGAAACTAATATTTTGAAGGGAAAAAAAAACAAAAATAATTTTTTAAAACTTTTCAATTTGTAAGTAATTGAGAATGTCATGCGAAATATTCAGAACTGTATCAAGTTAAAATTCAACTCAATCATAAAGTCGTTATGTGGTATGAAATGGATGTTGGGTGAGGAATATTTATGTTCAGGTGTTTTTCTTGTCACCAAACCGAGGTTTAGAATTAAGAAACCCAACATCAATAGCTCTTGTGTGATATCGGGGAGCAACGTTAAGTAAAAGCAATCACACACATCTACACTGAAAATAATTTGCATTTAATCTTTCTTAACCTTGACGAAGAACTTTGAAACATTTGAGTATTGCTTTTCTTCTCGATCATTAAAACGATGATTAATTTGTGCTTCGGCAATCAAAGGAAAACAAATGACCAATTGTTTAGAAATAGGATAATTAACAGCTAAATGCGCGTCTCAGTTTTGTAAAGACATTCAGTTCAATTGACGTTGTATAAATTACCAAATTACTTAGATTTCGACCATTTTTAAGAAATAGACGCATAATGAGTTACACACTATCACTAGTTTTCTAATATCAAAATATTAAAAATTATTATAATACTTGTAATTTTTAGTTCGCAGAAGTGGATAATAAATAATAATGAATAATATAAATAAATATATATATATATATATATATATATATATAAAATACATTACTGGAAATAAAATAGTGTTTAGCTTATTAAAATATTTATTTAATAGGTTTGTTGTGCGAGATCGATGTCATTGAAGTATAACTATCTGCTAATCATTGGTCAAAAACTGAACTGAATTCATGCTGGAGATATTCCAAAGAAATTTTTCGCAAAACTTTTATCGTATTCCTCTTTCATGCGATATAGGGGAAGTCCGGGGTACTTGAACCATGGGGGAAAATTTGAGACACTTCAAATATTTTAACAACTATTAAGCTGAAATGTTTATTTATGCACCCCCTCCTCCATACAAATAAATAAGGCAGTTTTCAGCAGTGATTTTTAGTTGTAATCGTGACAGCATATTTTGATGAACTCGCTCTCTGAAGCTACAAATAATAATAATAATAATAATAATAATTAACTCGCTTTTAATTTTAAACTAAGAGTTATACTTAAGGTTGATGCCTCAATTATTTCTCTAATACAGATAATTTCAAGTTATATCAACTAATATATCTAATTTATTTCTCTTTTTTTTAAATAATTGGAAAAGTCTAAATTGTTCAGGAGGAGGGAAACCTTAAGATCACAATACCAGAGACCTTGAATCAAAAAAGCAATTTCTTCTGCATTCCAACAATTTCTTTTATGTATAAAAATGTAGAAAAAGTATTGTTTAAACAGGGTAACTTATGTAATAGTAACGAAAATGGCTATTAATTGCTTTTATTTGTTAATAATTATTAATTTATTTTATCTTCTGATGCCAGAAAACTAAATTTAAGGCCGAATAATAATAGAGATTCTTCACTAATCGCGAAAGATTAAATATCTTAATTTTTTTAAAAAAATTATCTGTGTTGTTGTCTTATAAATATTGACATTTCAGAGCACTTAAAAGACTCTTTAACTATCATATTTAGAGAAATCTTGGAAAGTAACTGAATATTTTTGTTTGTAATTCTAAGCAAAAATAGTTTTTCAATAATTTTCAATTGTCTTACCTTATCATGACTGAGTTAACAGATTATCAAAAAATTATTTTAAGTTAATTTAAATATTTTAGCATATATGTATGTAATTTAACTATGTTAATATAGTTTTACTATATATTTTTAAACAATGCAAAAGAAGAATAAAATTAACTATGATCATTGGAATAAGTTCAATAATATTATTAGTTTTGATGAAGATATTTGTGATTACAATAGATTTTAGAATTAAATTAAATATTTTTCCCTAGCACAATTTAGAAACTCAAATTTTATTTATTTTTTAATTATTTTTAAGATAAGGTCAAGTCACCCACTCATCCATTTCATGTTACCATTAGTTGGTGATATTCAGGTAGTTTCCAATTTCTTACTAATGTTAGGAAGCAACTATTTTGATGTAATAAGCTTTTATAAATGAAAAAAAAAAAAAAAAATGTCGGGTGAACAAAATTCTAAAAAGTTGCTCAGTATTTTCATTAAATTCTCTAATTTTTTTTAATAAAAAACGGTCTCTCTAAATGTTGAAAAAGGCAACTACGATAGTTTTATTTCAATTCGACATAAAGCTTACGAAGACTTGTTCGAACAATCTCGAAAAACAAATTGCAGTTTCAGAAATGTTATCAGTTTTATCGAAATTGATTAGGTCTGATATGTAGCATTTCCCTTGAAACATCATACAAGCTGATTGTATTACCTCAGGAAACGCTTCGAACTGAACTAGAAATCTGCAGCTGTCTTTCATTATCTTATTTATCGTGGGAATCCTATTCCAACTGTTTATCATTATCGTCTAGTTTGAAGAGCCTTTCGGAGACTGAATGTTTAGTCTATTTTCTAACGAATTTTTAGGATATTCAGCAATTAGCAGAAAAAATAACTGCTTTAAGCGATTATTTTAAAGGTTGAGATCAGTTTTTCATTTTCTTGTTTTGAGACGATATCCAGATTCTGTAATATCAGACTTCTATCACTAATGGCAATTAATTAATGAAATAATATTACATTCAAGCAGTTTAATTCAGAAAATTGAGATACATTTTATATGGATTATTTAATATATAAAAACAACTCGAAAGAACTATTTTATAGTGATCAAATGCCATTTAAGAGAAGCAGAAAATGCGAGGAAATATATCTCAGAAAAGCAAATTAATTTTTATTTCCATAATATCAACAAGATGTATTTTTCAACATAAATATTACATTTTAATTTGTCAACATATATAAATATTAAATTCTAATTTTTCTTCTTACGTAGTAGACTAAATTATACATAACACTGAATGAGATTTAACAAGTTCTTAAGAAATGGGTTGTTCTATAAGAGTTTGATAAATGAAATTAATTATAAACTAGATTATTAATTTAATAATGAAATGTATATGAAAGTTAGATTATTAATTACATAAGGAACGAGTTGTTAGAGTACGAAATCATTTTCTTTTCACGACTATCTTTTAACCCTATAGCGCATAGTGTTGCCATATGGCAACAAATATTCTTTCTCAATTACCAGCTCCAATAAGTATTTCCAAACGGCAACATGCATAAAATAAGATAAAATACCGATTTAAGTTTTTAACCCTTAAAATTGCCAATAGATAGCAATAGAAGTTCTATTTTGAGAAATGTGTTTGTTGATTCTAAATTATAAGTTCGAAGCAGAAAAAACGTCTTACTAAATTAACAAAATTCATCAAAATAGTTGTTTTTTTCATGTTAAAAAAATTGGTACTAAAGAACAATTGTTTTTTTACATTTTTTGTGCATTTGGTTTTATTTGATTTCATAGTTAATTACATAATGGGTTAAGTTCATTGGTAGCCATTTGGCAACACCCCCCATGCAGGAACGAACAAAAACAAACAATATATTTTCAATTTCTACGCGTTGTACTCGTAGCTGTATAAGTGCATAATATGGTTGAAATTTACGATTTAGTAAGATTTTAAATTCCCTAATTTTTGTTTATTATAATTTATAACAATCCTAAATGACGGATACAGTTTATATTACTGGCGTTGATGGAAAAAAGAAAAAATTGACAGAAAAATTTTGGAATGCTTTGTCTAGTGGTAGACTATGATAGACTGTAATATACTTTTTAGAAACTTAGATAATACTGATTGCTCTGAAGATGATCCGTCTTATTAGGATGATGTAATAATTACATGTAATAAACACATGGGAGAGTTGATCGCTTAGATAGCTTGATTGGAATGTACAAAAAAAGTATACGAAGTAAAAAGTGGTATTTTCGTATCTTTTATCATTTAGTTGATCTTGCTGTCGTAAGCGCTTGGTTATTATCCAAACGTGAAAATGAGTAAATTAGAATCACAGGTAGGGAAATGAAGCTTTCACAATTTAGAGTGGATTTGGCTGAATCTTTGTGCTCTTATGGTCCAACTAAATCAACAAAATGAGGTCGTTCTACAAATGGAGAGGAGAAAAAGCCATTACCATAAAGAGGGAAATCTGTTTCTGCAAGAAACTCTCCAGTAACATGTTAAAAGTTTGATAAAATTGACCATTGGACCTCGCATATTGAGAACAAACAACGTTGCAATATGTCATCATGCTAAGGTTTTACTAGAATAAAATGTACCAAATGTGATGTTCCTCTATGCTTGAATAAAAACAACAATTGTCTTAAAAATTATCATTTAAAATAAATTTCAAAAAGTACATGGTTTTCTCTTTAATTTCTATCTAAAATAAGCTGCATTACCTAATGTGCCTATCTATAAAAAAATTTAACGAACTATTTAGCTATAAAACTATAAATTGTACTATTTCTATTTATGTAACTATAAAAATTACCAGCACTTATAAATTCGTAACTATAAAAATTAACAGCACTTATAAATTCAAAGCTTTTTTTCATTCTAACCCACCCATTTAAATTATATTTAAAAGATTATGTAGTTACTAAATACTTAAATCTCATATTCGATTTTAATGTTTGTACCATAGCTTATAGTATATAAATATATAAAAGACCACAAAAAGTTAAAAAATATGTACATATAAAATTAAGATGTTAAAAAATAAGCACAAAACAAAATATCAGTTGATGCGTACTGCTGCATGGTGTAGCCAATTGACACATTTTAGTTTTTTGTCAAAAAACATAGTAAAACATTAAGTTTATTTTTTTAAATATTTTTTATTAACTAATACTGTTACAGAAATCAAATGTTTTTTTTTTTTTTTTTCAGATGAATTTAAAAATCATTCATTGTAGGATTAAATATTTGAAAATTTGATAAATACAAAATATTTTAATATTAATTGTGTGCAACAAATATTGAATACATTCTTTTTTCTTTTCCGAATTCGAAGAGAATTTCTGTAATAGGGAATTGATACAATGTTGGAGTTTGAAGTCTTTTTTTTATATAAATCATCAATAGTATCCGAGAAAATAAAATTAATAATAATTTCAAACAAACGATAGATAAATCAGATTTAACATCTTTTTTGTAAAATTGAGTATTTAATGAATTTTCAATTCTTACAGTGATATAATTTCTTGGTCTAGTCATACATTACAACTACATAGAACTAACGAAATAAAATTATTTTATTAAAATGGAAACATTAAAAAAATTTATACCTCTGCAGCAAACACACACACACACAAATTTAACTGAAAAATTCTCCGATAAAAAGCAATCTTCATTACTGATCATTAATTTAACAGAGTGAGAAAGAATGTGATTTCTCTTTTCAGTGATATATTTCGTGAATTAGGTTGATTGATGATTTATTAATATCGCACTTATAAGCAACAAGAGGGCTATTTCATTATATTAGAGCATTGGTCTCCAAAGTGGTCTATATGGACCCTCAGGGATTGAATCCAAATTACAAGGGGGCATGTCAACAAAAGAAAAAGTTGAAGGTGCATGAAATGCAGAGGCATACCCAGGGAGGTCCAAAGGGACATATGCACCCCCCTTCCCTCAAGATTTTTTCTCGAAATTGAAATATTTCAGATTAATTCTTTTATTACGCTATTATAGATGTTCTTAACTTATGACATAAGAACTTTTATTCCAGCAGAATCTCTCGAATCTTTTTTAGGATAACAATTTTTAATAAATATTTGACTGATGTAATTTTGCATCTAAAAAAAAAAATAGACTCTCAATACATAAACCAGTTATGAGTTCATTAATTACCTTAATAATACAGGAGAATGACGTTACCCGCAGAAGAAAATAAGTTAGAAATAGTGAAAGAAACATATTTTTCAAATTTTTCAGATTGTAGTATTAGTAATTTGACTTAAGAATATCAGTATGTGTTTGGAAAAAGAAATTACTGGTACAACAGACTAGATTGATTGCAAAAGAAGCTTTACACTCAAATATTTTCTCGAATATCCTACTTAGTCCAATTTTAGTCACTTTGCCTGTTGCAACATGTTTTACTCTGTTCTGGAACGCTCGTGTACAAATATTACCCTGCCTGACTGGTTTCCAAATGACCCTAGGAAGTGGTCAAAAAAGGAAAAACGGGGAAAAAAATTGGCAAGTGATGTACGGGACAAACAAGTTTGAGAACCTCTGTATTAAACATTGACTCACAGTAAAGATTCGCCAGGAGTAATTTATTGTTTTATTAAATATGCACTTAAATGTGATTGTGATCGTTTATTAACGTCACATAAGCAGTAAGAGGTTTATTGGAGATGAATCTTGTAATAATGATCCTCAGTCAAGTGATGAGGACGACCCCTGAGTTGGAACCTCCCTCTTCATACTTACTCACCATTCAAACGGGAAGATTTGGAACTTCGATAAATTTAACGTGCATCAGCCCCACTGCATGGCAAATCTTTAGTGGCATCAAGACTCGAACTCACGACTCGAAGAAAACAATGCCGTCCATGAGCTCGAGACCATGACCTTTAGGCTATCACTGTCACTTTTTCAGGAGTCAGTTGCGATCGAAACAACGTCTAACACAACAAAGTGCACTATGTTTCATTTTTGGAAAAAAAAAGCTTATATATAAATATTGATTTCAAATCAAATTGACCCTATTCCTTTTCTACTGATTAGTTTTTTAAAAAGAGAATATATAAAAATTGTTCAAAATTGTCCGAAAATTATTGTAAATATCATTTTTATATGCGTAAACCATAACTAGCAATTACCATATTATATTTGCAAAGGTAGACTATTCGCGTTTTTCTATTATTTACCTCGGATACTCTTTAAATTCAATATTACCAAAAATAAAACCTCGATCCAACCAAATGAAACGTGATTATGCAGATAATCTTGAGTAATAAAGTGTAACGAAAAGATAGCGAAAAACGAATTTATAAGCGATGCTGAATTTTTAATAGAGAAGTAACGGGAGAGTGAGAAGGAATTGAAACGTGCGCGGGACGTACTTATGCATGTGTGAACATAATTTGATATTCCAAGAATACAGCGGACCATATTTTGGAATAATACTTTATCTCGGATTCGAGTATTCTGGTAAGCTTGATATTTCATATTTTAGTTAACTTGTTGGTAAATGCGTTGAGAGACCGTTAATTGGTAAAGAGCATTTCTGTCAAATATCATAAATAAATAAGTGCTATGCCGAACACCTTGACTATTTTATTTAATAATTCCAATTAAATAAATTATCTGTGCTTAATCTTAAAGATGACGGAAGAAAGTAGAAAAAAGGAAACGGCTTCACAATATTTACAATCAGTTAATCAGGAAAATGAGAAGTATAAAATTTGAGGCTAAATTTTTCAATTTCAAATTATATTTAAATTAAGACTATTAGAAATTATAGATTAACCCCTTATTATGGACAATGAATTTTTCTGGGGAGAAGGCAATATATTTAATATAATGACATTGAAATCGCTTACTCTTTACTTTTGCATCATTTCCGTTTCTATAAGAGATTTTTTTTGTTATAGTATTTGCAGTTATCAATTAAATTCTGACAAATTTTTATTGCTTGTTGATATAATCTACAATTTATTGGCTGCCAACTAAAAGGAACTTTTCTCTAACTTCATGTGGAATTTTGGACTGAGGATATTCTGAAACGTATTTTATTTTAATAAATTGTTATTTGAAAATTCAAGCAGTTTTAAATAATTGTTTTAAACTTTCAAAAGTTTGTTGATTAACTTTAGCGAGAAATTAATTTTAAATTAATTAATGCAAAAGAAATAATTTTTAATTAAAATAATACAAAGCTGAATAATATATTTATACATAATGATAACACAAAGATTAAACACATATTTTTTTACTTAAACGGATTTGACAGGAAATGAATATTTTTGTTTGCTTATAAAAACTTCTTGACTTAGAGATGGAAATTTATATCTTTTCTCAGATGTGTATATTTGTAATTGTAAGAAAACTAGAAAAAATTTATGAGTCAAAATGAAAACTAGAGCTTCTGTTTTGATCTACAAAAGATTCTAACAATTTTTTTTCTAGAGTCGGAGATTGTGTATGCTGGGAGGTGAAAGAGAACCTCGATCTTGGCAAAGGGAGTCAAGGAACTTATTTCATAGTTGATCTCAGAGTAAACAGTAGATAAGAGTAGTCCTTCTATGTATAAAGGTCAAAAACAATCCCCTTTGTTATCAGACTAAAATTCTTAACTCCTGCATAACAAAGAGATTACTACCTAAAAGTAAAAGTGCATTCTTATGCACTGTGGATATGTGAAAATAAGATAAGGATCGTATTGATAGAGGGGGTCTTGGGCCTCTTAGCTAAACAGGAGCCTACTCGTTCTACAACCAGACTATAGAATAAAAATAAATCACACACAAACATTTGTTACATTATGAAACTTTATGTATAATATGCTAGCCGTGTAGCCTTAGACTTCGTTCGTGTTAGAGTTACTTTTTTTGTTTCGCCGGAAAAATTAAAAGGGAGCTAACAATTGTTGTGACATTTCACATGAAACTTGGAAAAACCACGACTGACTATTAAAAGAAGTGTATGGCAATGAACGTTTATCGCGTGTACGTGTTTTTGAGGAGTTAAAGCGTTTTTAAGATTACGGAGATGACATTGAAGAGGACTCACGCTCCGGTCGCCCTTCCATGCCAAAAACAGATAACAATATAAAAAAAAATCGATCATGTAATTCGATCTGACTGTCAGTTAAGTATGAAACTAAGACAATGCCCTGACTCATTCCATATTATCTCTCAAGAGGTTTCTAGCTAAGTACAGCATCCTAGTGTTAGACTATTCGCCTTACTCGCCGGATCTTGAACCGTGCTACTTCGACCTATTTGTTAACGTGAAATTTGCATTAAAAAGAACAAGATTTGAGTCGTTGAAGCTGTGAAAGAGATAACTGCTCGCGTCCCGAAGGAGCTGAGAGAAGACTTCCAGCACTGTTTCGAACAATGGAAGATACGCATGGAGCGTTGTAGGGGTAGAGGAAAGGTGTATGTTGAAGGTGATAATAAGTAAATATGTATGACATCAAAATGAAATTTTTTACATCATCACTCTCGTTATTTAAAAACCATACCTTGTATATTCATAATCTATGCAACAGTTTTTATGAATACATGAAATTGTAAGATCTGAGAATATATATTTTGAACTTTTGTAAAAAATATAAATATATTTTGAAAATCTATCAATGTTTTTATGTAAAAAGTAAACGAAAATATTGCACGTAATATATGCATTAGTATATAGCATATAGCTATATTAGCGTATATTATATTATGAAGACTTCAACGTCTAATTCAAATAAAAATATATATTTGTTCCCATATTTTTGTTTTCCCTTGCTTTGTGCATGACTTTCAATTTGTTTTATTCTAGGTACATTTTATATTGAGCTTCATCTTATGAACACCCTTTTGGTGGCTTTGAAACAGTAATTTAAATAACTACTGAAAAGAAAGAGACGGCAATTATCGTTTGCTTATTTTCTTTTATTTCTTTTTTCTAATAACATATTTTTTGCTCAAAAATAATGTTAGATATCATAATAAAATGGGTAGGATCATGGAATTGATATCAATGTAAAATAGGATATTATTGATACGAAAAACTAGAAAACTTTAGGAGTTGTGCTGTTGTTAACTATAATAATTATGCATTATGAGCTGTGATCAGAAAATTAAAACGTTGATAATCAGAAAGCAAACGACATTGTTGTGGGTTTATTCTCAATGTTTCTTTGATCCTGTAGTTTCTCAGGATCATTTGAGAGGAGTATATCTTTTTAGATACGCATGGGATTTATACGATCCTGAGTGATCTTTACTTTCTCCCATGGAATTTGGTAAATACGGGTGACCCCCAGTGTGCATGCCTTAGCTGTATGTCTCTAGTTTCAACTCTTCTAGTCATCCATTCTTTTCTTCGTTACTTTTTTCGAGTTATGTGTAGATCATTGATACATATTTTTTCGTAAATCAATGAGCGTTTGGTCTCAACTTGGCCAAATATGAATGTTGTATTAATAAAGCCATCCAACCAACTAGTAAACTAATCAACATAATCATAACTTGATGACTGAAGTTATTATCTATGACCAAAAAGTAAAGGGAAAAGGACAGGCATTGACTTTTGGAAAAAGAGATATCAGCACATGTATCATCTTCGTTATCTGATTATTGTTTATAGTTCATTCTATAGCTGGACAGCGACATTAATCTGCACATTATTATCTTGGAACCAGTAACCTAGCGGTCATGGCCGCAAGTTTGCGGCCAGCTTTGTTTCTGTAGAGCTCTGGGCTCGAGCCCTACGGCCACAAAAGACCCACCATGTAGCATTAAATCTGTCAAGGCTCCAAGTCCTCCGGAGGACGGGGTGTGGAAATTGCCAACTCAGGTGTCGTCCTCGTTGCTTATCGAGACTCAAAATTACGAAGTCCAATGCCAGTAGCCCCCATGTTGCTTCTAAGAGCGACGTTAATAAATAATCGAATCAAAAATCAAAGTACGAGTATGTTCATATAATCTGACTGTTACTAATAATTCCTTTACAGTTGGATAGGGACGTAAATCTAATTTAAAGTAAACCATTATAAATTATATCTTCGTCATCTGACCATTGTAAACAGTTCATTACGAAATTAATCTATTTTAATTAAACTAACATATTATTGGTGATGATTAAAAACTAATTCGCCTTAAAAGTGACGAGGGAATAATTACTGTATTAACCCGAATGTAATGCGACACCGAAATTCACGTAACACCAAAATTTTATATTAGGATAGTTAGAAAAAACATGAGGAATCTAATACGATCCATTTATTTTACATAAAATAATTCAAAGAAAATATAATTTAGTTAGATAAGTATTCTTTTAAAATAATTAATAACACTGGTTACATTCATGGCAATAAAATTAAGTAAAGTAAAACAAATTAGGTATTAGAAAAATAACAAGAAGAGTTGTTTGTTACATTCCATTACCTAGATCTTGAATTATTTAATGAGCAATATTTTAATGGGAAATGATTAGTCCAAAAAGTATCACCCTATAATCGGGTTAATATGGTAAATAGATTTGAAGAAGTCAGCATTATTACTCTCTCTGTCTCTCTCCCCACGATTTAAAAAAACAAGGATACTTTCCAAAGTAACCATTTTCATTTCACTTAAATTTAAGTGGCCGCTGTAGCCTAGTGGTCACTGTCGCGGCCGGGATGTTTTTGTCGAGTTGAAGGCTCGACTCTTGATGCCACAAAAGACCCACCGTATAGCGGGGCTGATGCACGTTAAATCTGATCAAGGTTCCAAATCCTCCCATTGGCGTGGTGTGGAAGTTTGAAGAAGGAGGTGCCAGCTCAGGTTTTGTCCTCATCACTTGACTAAGATTCTAAATTACGAGACCCGCCACGAATAGCTCTTGTGTTGTTTCTCAGTGCGATACCAATGAACAATCATATCACATCTCTGAACTTTTCTGAATAGTATTTTAATCTTAAGATTCGTTCCTTGATAAGTCTAGGAGAATGTCTAGTAATTTAAACAGCGAGTATATCTATCTTATCCAGAAGGTAATGATACAATCTTATTATTATACTATCTGTTTGTCAGTTCTTAGTTTATGTTGTTAAATAGAAAAGAATTAGGACAGAGAAAGTTTCATGAATTTATTTTCAATGAAATCTTCGAAATACTAGACTTTCTAATATGGAATTTCGCAGACGACTTATACAAAGTGTAAACTAGACCTGTACAAAGGATGATCGATGATTCGAATAATCTATTTATAGGTAAATAGTTATTTTGGTTCTAATGGATGTGGTTACTCAAAATACAGTGGTTTGATATATTGATCCGTTATTGCGAGGATCAATAATATATATATTTTTTTATTTATCTCAACATATAACACAATAAATAACGATTAGTAAACCAACTCTTCTTAGTTTCGGACCAGTGTTCATCTGAAAAAACATTTACGAGCTTTCTCTGTATGTGTTTCATGGAAGAAACATAATAAAATTTTCATATTTTGCATCACACTGCTTATGTGTCTGATTGTGTTAAACATAATACTACATCAAAACATGTTCTCAATGGCAGGTAACATACCATTTATAAGCACTGCTATCATGTAATAGGTAGAAAATCAAACTCGAAGATATAGTAATGTGTTAATGTACTTATTGTGTCATTCGTATTATACATTTTATGAAATAAGCATGGACTGAATATTTGAACGAGTTACCTTCATTATGTTTTACAGATATTTAAAATATGAATTGTATGCAAAGCTACAAGAATAATTTCGCTTAAGAATCTTTTTGTTAGGGGTAGTTTCATTTTTATAATTTTCAGCAAGGTATTTTTTATTTCGCCGAGTAAAATAGGTTTTAAATACCCTGAAAATAGTTTGTTTACTGATTGTTGTTCAAATTGAAAGAATTATAGAAAGAATCTTAAAGCCATCCTATCACAAAATTCTAAATTTCAGATAAATTCAGAAAAACCTGTCAAAGTCTGATATCATGAGTTAAGAAATATGCATAATTAAATATATACATTACTAAATAAGAAAAAAAATTCTCTTTCTTAAAAATCTAGCAAGATTTCCGTCATGATGATGGAATCTGGAACGAAATTTAAAAGGAAGAAATACGATTTAAATATTGGTGCAAATTAATTAGATATAGTTCTTCTATTGTTCAGCAATCACTTACTCATAAAATAACACATCGATCAATAACTCCCGAGACTAACCCAGAGATGGCGCTCGTAGTAAACCAGTAACCAGATCTTTCTAGAGTACTAACCTTTGTTTGAAACGTGTCAAAATTTTAAGTCGATCGGACCAGGAAAAAGGTTTTTTGAAGTGAAGTGAAAAAGGTTTTTTCCAAGTGGGTGCCGCGATTGCTTTCGATGGAACAAAAACAGCAACGAGTCGATGATTCAGAAAGCTGTTTATCGCTATTTACTCGCAACAAAAAAAAGATTTCTTGCGAAAAAAAAAAAAAGAAAAATTTGGGGAGATTTGGGAAAAGCGTTGGAACGGTTGTATCACCCTAAAAGGTGATTAACAAAAGGTGTTATGTTGATGAATAAAAAAAAAAATTTGCAAAAAAAATGTTGTTTTCAATGTTAGACTCGGGAGTTATTGATCGATGTGTTACATGTCATATCATTTGTTGGTTTGATTAAAACATTTAGCATAGAATTTATTAAAGAACCGTTATATTTTCAAAAACATCTCATGGCTTAATCACCTTCAAATAACTTTAGACATAACGAAAATAAATATATTTTTTACTGAAATATGCATCAATAATTGACTGTTTGTTTCATTTGTCAGTAAGTATCCGAAGCAAATTCAAAAGATTAAAAACAGAGTATTAAAAAACAAGATCAATTGCAATGTTCTTAAATAACATGTGAGAATAAGGTACATAAATTACATAAAAGTTGATGTAAATTTAATTACTCCTTTGCAAAAACGCCAACATATAATACAAGTTTCAAAGAAAAGGTCATGTACTGTAAATTAACTAATTTTTCATCCAGGAAATCATTAGCTTAAATCGACAGCGTTGCTAAAGAATTTCATAAGTTCAAGATTTCAAAAGTTCAAGAAACGTTAAACAAACCTTTGTATATTAATGATATAATCAATTATCACTTAAAGAACGGGGAAATTCATTCAATAAGAAGTGGATGATACAGAGTGTAGAAAAATTAATCCTGATTATCTAACTATGTTTCATTAACGTGTTTTCAATATTAAATCTTACTTTTTCCAACGGCAATTAAATAAAATAAGTTTTAAAGTAAACGATGAAATTTGAGAAATGGACAATAGTGAACTTTTCCGATATTAAAATTATAGAAAGCGATAAATTATTAAATTGAATATATTTAAGCTAAATGTAATTAAAATTGAAGCAAACGGTAAGAAATTGAAAAGGGATCTGGGACACCAAAATTAATCCAACTAAAACAATAGCCTCTTATGTAGCTAAAAAACTGTAAAGTGATCTGGTACGCCAGAAGTGATCCAACTAAAACAATAGCCCCTTGGGTGGCTAAAAATACAAAAACATCACTACCTCATATAAGAGATGTGGATGATGATAATGATGGTTATAGATATAGATGGAGACGAGATAATTATTACTTAAACATTTAATTAACATAAAAGACAAACACATATACTTATGCAACGGCGTACAGCGAATTCCAATAACAACTACTCAACGTTGCCACACAATTTCTATGAAATATCAATAATAATAATAAACACTAAATGTGAACCTTACACTCATCATTTAACATGAAATTCTATTCTAGGGAAATGAAGGTAACACATGAAAAAATGCATTAATAAATTCTAAAATTCAGTTCCATCAAGCGAGAGATTTTTACTGTATTAAGCTATATGCGCAGTTAATTTATTTAGTTACAGATGCTAACGATGAATAAAATTTTCTCATTTATAATGTTTAAAGCATCACAAAATACACAACGCGATACTGAAAATGCAACACCAAGGAGTGGCCGGAAAATTATGCAAATTTCAGGGTAGACGCCACCGAGACGTCACCGAGTTATGTGAATGATGTGAAATGCGCAGCTCTCCAGCGCACTTTGAAGAAGATATAAGGGAAGAAACCAGTAGAATGTTTTATTTTCCTAACCTTATTTCTGCTAGAGAAATCATCGTAGGAAATTTGTTCTTATCTCAGGGGATGCATTCAATAACGGAAAATGTCAGGGCGACGTCAATGGAGGCAGTTACAGCAGACAGATGATTTTACGAGGGGCATGGTGATCGGATTGAGAAGGACAGGTTGGTCCATACGGCAAATCTTAGCTGACACACACCTAGATACGTCCTCAGTGCACCAGCTGTGGCGAAGATGGTTGGAACAAGGAAATGTGGCAAGTTTGAGGAGAGACAGTGCAGCCAGAGTAACATCAGCACTCGTGGATCGACGCATCCGCCGACAAGTGTTGGAGGACCCGAAAACCACTTATACTTCAATTCTGCAGCATGTTCAAGATACCCTGGGTGTTCCCATATCGACCAGAACCATTACCCTTCGATTGGTTGCTAGTGGTCTGCTCTCATGGCGTCCGTTAAGAAGACTGCCGTTGACCTCACAGCATAGAAGCTTACGTCTGCAATGGTGTCGGGCTCGAGCGATGAGAACGACGCAATCGCACAAGGTCGTATTCTCAAATAAAACACGCTTCTGTTTCTCCAGTGATAGTCGTCGTGTATGAGTGTGGCGTCGAAAGGGAGACAGATCCAATCCGGCAGCAATTGTGGAACTTCCTAGAGCGCGACAGGGGGGCATCATGGTTTGGGGTGCAATTGCGTACGATTCCAGGTCACCTCTTGTTCTTATTCAGGCCACTATGACTACGGAGATGAAGTGCTGTGGCCAATGACACTTCCCTACTTTCAAGGGGTGTCCAATGTCCTTTATCAGTAGAATAATGCCCGATCGCACGCTGCTCGCATGAGCCAACTTGATCTGCCAATTATACATTTGCTTCACTGGCCACCGTTCTCTCCCGATTTCTCCCCAATGGAGATGTGATTGGACGCCATTTGCAGACCTTATTCATGCCGCGTTCAAAAGATGAACTGTTGCAAATGATAGGGAATGGAGAGTCATTCCACAGGATGCCAACCGTACTCTCATTGACTCTGTATCTAGACGTTTTACTTCGTGTATCGCCGTCCACGGTGGTCCTACAAACTACTGAGTCGACGCTGTTCTCGTTCCGTATAATGCATATACTTTCGAAGTAAAGATCACTTATTGTTCGTTGTCTTTCTCTGTTTGCCGAGTTTCATCACTTTTTAGCCACTCCTTGGTGTTGCATTTTCGACATCGCGTAGTATAAATCGAAATATTAATGCATGTACTGAGAATAATATTGTACACACACACTAGTAGTTTCCAAAACTTTTTTGTAATCCAGAGGTTTCCAAAATTATTGATTCTCTATGTTTTTTTCCCTTCCTTTTTTCTTTCTGAAATGGAATTTTATCAGAACACCCAATGTCAGTTCTAACAAGTTCAAAATAGCATTTTTTTTTTTTTTATTATTATTATTATTATTTGCAAAATGTTGTACTTTCGCGATGACTTGTAAGCTATAATACTATACTTTCGGGAACCACTGGTACAATCAGCATTCTATTATACATTTTCTATCTTAAACACTATCCTTTTGATTGCTCAAATTTTCCCAAAGAAGTTTAATTTTAGTATAATTAGAAAGTAAATTGTTCATTAGTGACATGTAAAATCTGCAAAAAGAGCTTAATTTGTAATTTTATTTTCACTGGCAGAGTTTGAAGTTTTTGCAGATTTTCCGCGTTAAGAAAATACTTGTAATACGTGCCTATAATCACGTAACTGCTGTTTTAATAGTTGAAATAAGATTTCACTTTCTAAGAAATAAAAAAAATTACCTCTCTTTTTTAATATTGTGATAGAAATAGCCTTCAAACTGAAGATATAACGAAGATTAATCTAACAATGAATGAAGAACAATGAAAGAATTCTCCAATTATAAGAATTTACTCACAAAAAACTTTCGTGAAAAAAAAAATTAAGTTAGTTGTTTAACAATAAGATTTAAATTCAGTAGACTTTCAAAGAAAAACTAAAATGATAAAGTTATTATGAACTAATTAATTTTAAAGGAAGTGAAAATGCCATCAGAATATGAAATCAACTTATAATGATGTTAAGCATTTCTCATATATAATCTAGGAAGTGAATAATTCAACCTGTAGAAATTGATGGCTATTCTTTTTTCTTTATTTTCTTGATAAAATATTAGAATAAAAAAGGCCAATGCTTTTGAAATTTTACCTTCTAGCAATAAAAATTCTTTTCCGTCATGGAAATATAATTTCTATTTTAGTTTTACATTGAACAGAGCTGTTCAAACCTACTTTTAGTTGCGATCCTTTTCATTCGACTAAATATTTTCTCGACTTGGCGAATAGAAGCATATTAACTAGATACAAATTAAGAGACTTTTTGGTATTTATTCTTGAAGAATTATTTTGGTAAAAAATTCTTGAATACAATTTTATCATTTGTTGAAGACAAAAACTATTCGAATTAATAAGCTGGTTATGTTTGTGTTTACTTTAACATGAAATATTTTACCTTAAATGGATGTTTGATTCAGCAGGATATATATCTTCTTCAAAGTTTTTCCGAGTTCAGCAATTTTTTTAATTTTATAAACATTACTACTGAAAATACCACTTCACATAAATACGTCAAGCGAAATTTTTCATGAATGCATAAGGACTGTTACAGAAAGTGTTGGAAATTCTTAGTCCCGAACAAAAATCCATTTAACTAATTTTCGGAAAACTCGTATTTAAAAGCTGTAGAATTCGATAACTCAGCGTATTCTTAAGCTTTCAAAAGTCAACATTAATCATTTCAATTGCGAACAGCTTTTGAGCGAAATATTTTTTTTCCCATTAAAATCTTAAGAATATTTTTAAAGTTGTGTCACCAGAATCTTCAAGTTAGCAGTTATTTAACTTTTAGAATTAAATCACCGGAATGGTTATTTTCAATAATATAAACTTAGGATTTGATAAAATTTCTAAGAATCTCCAGTTCAGTTAAGCAACTCCAAATAAGGACACAATTTCCTCATTGAGAAGTTTTGTGTTAGAATAGTAAATTTATTCTATAAAAATTTGATAACACTTTTTAAATGAAGTTTATAAAATTCGTTAGAACAGTTAAAAAGGTATGTTATGTATTTGTTTCGAATATGTTTGACTGTAAATTTTCGCTACACTCTCAAGTTATCACGACAGTGGCCACGGTAGCATAGTGGTCACAGTGGCGCACTCCCTGTCGGCAGGTTTCGTCGAGTCGTAGGTTCGAGCTTTAATGCCTCAAAAGACCCACCATGTAGCCGAGGCTGATGCATGTTAAATCTGTCGAGGCTCAAAGTCCTCCATTTGGCGTAGAATGAAAGTTTGAAGAGGGGAGTGTTTTATTAATGTTTAATTCCTCAGGTATTGTCCTTGTCACTTAACAGAGGCTGAGAATTACGAGGTCCATCGCCAATAGCCCTTGTGTTGCTTCTAGTGCGATGTTAATAAAACTAACCTAACCTTTCACGACAGAGTTAAAAGTTAAAATTCCCAATTTGTCCCATTCTCCGACTATGAATTAACACAGCAACAATTTAAATTGTGTTTTCCGTTTCAGAGCTCCCAGAAATAGAATAAATTTTTACAATTTAAATAATAATCACATGACTGTGTCCTACTACAAACAATATTTACGTGACACCATTTTCGCAGTTCGAGAGCAAACAATTGATAACATTTCGAGCAGTAAAGAATATTTGTTGATTTTTATTTCAATTTGGCTTCAACAAAGCCGTAAAGTAATGGACTGGAGTTTCACATCAGAGTTACAACTTCACCTTTTAATTCATTATTCGTGTTTTGTGCTCTTAAAAATAATAACATGCTTAATTGGTTTGAATACATAGCATAAATATAAGGAACAATCGAAAACTACAGTGGTAGATCTGGTAAAAGGATGAGCAGAAGCTTCATAAAATTAATTCAGGAATTGTAAGTTAGTTGTTTTTTATTCAACCTCCGATAGAGCTGCTAAACAACCAGACAAATGGTAGGAGGTGGGGATACTACTGCGCATCTCTCAAACTATAACCTCTGCTATTACCGACGCCATTTCTCGATTTTAAGCTGAGCCGTAGACACGCAAACATAGATGGTACAATTGATGCTCTCGCCAAGTGCAAGTTGCGTAGTATTATTCGTTTTCTTCAAGCAGAAGGGGTGAATGCAGTCGAAGTTCACAAAAAAAAAAAAAAAAAAAAAAACGAGCCGACTATATATGAAACCTTTATAAGTGATGATGTGCGTAGTGGTGTGTTGGAAATAAATTATTCGGATACCTCCAAGAGGTGCCTTATCTCGTGTAAGTGAGAGCGCACGGATTCATGGATAATATTTCAGAGTACATTTCGATTTCGACCGTGTAAGGCGGGTTATTTCTTGTTTCGATGTAATTTCTCCTGACCGCAAAAGCGGGTTAAGTAAAAATATGGGTGGTTTGGAAGCCTTGTATAATTTGTAAATAGGATAATTATTTGTTTATGTGTAATTGGCACGTAGAGACTGTAAATAAATGTGTTTTTAAAATAATTGCTCTTCCAATTTGGCTCGGTGGATTGTTGTTCTCGAATATGGTGTAGACAATTTACAGACGGGTGAACCAACGTTCACGAAGAAGGGGAACAGGAATGCTAATCTGTTAAAAAAAACTTCAACAGCAGGAAGGCTATAGCTACGGGTTTTGGGGACTAAACAGGTGTTTTGCTTGTTGGATTTATGGAACCGGGGACTCTTTATTGTCAGACTTTACGACAAATACGAAGTGCCATTGAAGACGAAAGAAGAGGAAAGGAACTTCGAAACAAAGGGCAAGTCCATCTCACATCAATGGTAGCAATGTTCCTCGAAGAGGGGAATGGAAAGCTCGTCTACCGAAATGACAAATGCTTGAGTCTTCACGGTGATAATGTTGAAAAGTAATCATATTAGTAGATAACTTTTGGTAACAAATTCATCTTGTTTTGTACTCTTTTCTTTTTTTAATGGTCCATCGGAGGTTGGAAAAAAACGGCCCTCGTAAATTTAAATCATTGCTTTTCCATAAAATTACGCTTAAGACGGTTAACAATTATAGTGTTGAAAATGGATTATCCTGTAAAGATTTATTTCTATTCTACGGCAACAATAATTACATTTAGTTTACTAAAGATATATTTAAGATTTATTAAGTCGAGTCGTGGGTTAGAGCCTTGATGCCATTAACCCCCCCCCCAATGTAACCGGGGCTCAAGCACGTTAAATATGTCGAAGCTCAAAGTCGTCCCGTGGTCATGGTGTGGAAGTTAGGAGTTGGAGGTGCTAGCTCAGGTGTTATCCTTGTCACCTGATCGAGGTCCAAAATTACGAGGTCCGTCGCCAATAGCCTTCGCGCTGCTTCTAGTGCAACGTTAATAAAACAAATCAATTAATTAAATCTTCCGATCTCTCTCTCTCTCTCTCTCTCTGACTGCTTTTAACTCTTCTCAGCTTATAAATGCAAAATCCGATCAATCTTATTCGCTACACTTCAATAACTCTCTTCTAATTTACATAAGTCAAGGTTCATTCATAAACAGATGATCTCAAATCAAATAATGTTATAGTAAAGCCGATAAGGTCAGTTGAAGGGAAGTATTTGTGAGAACTTCGTCACAAACTAAGACTGCAAGGGTTATTATTCAGTATTTCATGTCATTTCCGAACAGTCATGGCGATCCCCATGAGTCCATATCCATCCCACTCGCATGAAACTAAAACAGGGGGACTTCTGCCAATTCTCAAAAATTAAATTGTATCTGAAAATTGCTTGTTTTAATACGAACGACTTTCAGGAATTTTCGTCAAGTCGACTGAACATTCTGGTGGAAAAAGATTTACAAAAATACACTGAAAAAAGAGCATGGACGTTTGATAAAGCACATAGAAAAATAAAAAAAGGGACTTTTGAAGAGATTAGGTCAGTTTTTGCTAGTTTTCAAAAATATAATTTTAAGCTTCTTTTTATCAAACTTTTTTAAACACAGCTAAAATAGAATGTAAAAATAAGAAATACTCTCCATTCAAATGATTAAAATTTGGTATCCAATGAATGAATAGCGGGAGCTCCAGTGCATCGGAACTGCGCACTCAGCAGGATGTATATAAGAAGCGATTCTCAATCTGATAATCAAATTTTCTGTTGTATTGAGATTCAGGATACCTTTCAACGACTGAAAAAATGCTTCCTCGAAGGATTCGAGCTCAATACGAGCACAGGCAGAGTTTGAAAGAGATAGTATCATTGGATTGAAAGATGTAGGTTGGGCAAATCGGAGAATCGCTCGTCATGTGGGTCGAAGCGCTGCGGCAATTAGAAGATGCTGGCAGGAATGGGTGAACAATATCAGATTTCAGCGTCATGACGGTAGCGGTCGACCTAGAGCCACAGCAGATCGGGATTACAGAGTGATTGTCAGATCAGCTGTCCCAGCACCTGATTCATTCTTATCAACCATCAGACCTGCGACCCGCACACGAGTGTCCATCATGACCATTCACAGACGGCTGATAGAGCGAAATCTATGCTCGTACTGACCGCTACGCCACCTGACACTCACACCTACACATTGTCGAGCCAGATTACAGTGGCGCTTGGCTCGATCAGGTTGGAATGATGTTGACTGAGAACGTATAGTGTTTAGCGACGAATCCCGCTTCCAACTGTGTCCTTACGGTCTTCGAAGACGTGTTTGGAGACACCCAGGGAAGTGTGCCGATCCTGTTTTCACTATTGCACGCCATACGGCCCTCAATCAGGAGTTATGGTCTGGGGTGCCATTTCCCTTGATTTCTGGCCCCCTTTGGTCGTCATTAGAGGCACACTGACAACACAGCGGTACGTTGACGACATTCTGAGAGCTGTTTTGCTACCATTCCTTTTGCAGTACCCTGGCCTTATTTTTCAGTAAGATAATGCCAGACCACGTGTTGCTATGAACTGTCTTACAGCTTGTCAAACACTATGATTTGAAACACTTCAGGAAGAAATAAAAGCTATCATTCGAAACAGTGTCAAATTTGTTTTGAAGCTGTTTAACAGGTAGCAGGACACAGATGTAACACCACACCACCTTGCTTTAGGAATGCCACCTGTTGTCAAAAAGAGGTATTTTTTGAACCCTTCCCCTATATACAGGGAAAGAATTAAACTAATCCAGAAATTTGTGCATAGTGTTGTATGGGTTATAGTGTCATGAAATTTGGACAACAGATACTTCAGATGATGCCCTCAAGATTTATTTTAAAAAAATACAAGATGTCGTCTATAGGTGGCTATGTTACGTGACAAAACGTTCTTCAGATGTTATGTGTCCTGTGGTTGTCCACAATTATTTGCAATCGCAGAACAATGTTTTTCTCGGCGGGTAGCTGTTCCAGAAGTCATCATTAAGGATTGAAATGAAATTACGACTCTTATTTAAAAATCTTGGAAGAAAGATTTGGTCAGAAATACCTAATAATAAACATTCATATGAACAGATTACTGAACTTAACTCCTGTTTTCCGCCCTTAAACGATATGTCAAAATTGAAGAAATTAGACAATGGTGTTGAAATAAGCGTATATATATATATATATATATATATATATATATATATATATATATATATGTGTGTGTGTGTGTGTGTGTGTGTGTGTGTGTGTGTAATAATTTCACATAAAAATAATTTTATATATAATTTCTAAACTTTCCCATTCTCTAACTCAAAAGTAGAGTTCATTTCTATTTTCTGATCCAATTCCAAATTATACTTTTATTTATTAGATCACACTCTCATAAAATTTGTTGAATCCAATTTATTGTCCTCATAAATATGTCAGAAATAATCCCTACTAGAGTGATAGACGCCATGTCAATCCTTCAGAATACTTTCCTCTTATACCACGTGAGTTCCACCGGATTTGGAGAAATCCCAAGATATCCCTACCTATAAAAATCGACTGCACAGTACGAATTATCTCTCTTCTGTGCTCTTCTGATGCAATCGGAATGGCATATATGCTTCTCTTGACCTATCCATTTTAATAATGTATATCTATTGTCTCTCTCTCTCTCTCTCTCATCGAAACAAATAAACGATTTTAATTGCACGATAAATTTGAAATTCGTCTTTTTTACTTAGTCATTAATCATAAAGTCATTTAAATTTTATATATATATATATATATATAATGCATTGAAGAAATGCATTGAAGGGAAAAAACGTATTTTTACTAAGCGAAAACATTCGAACAAAGTAAAAGTAAAAATAAATCCCGAAAGCGATAGTATCAACAACTTATGAATTTATCACTACAACTGCAAGAAAATCAGTTAATTGCGTGTATTGCAAAAAAATAACATCGCTCTCAAGTGTGTTATTTACTTAGTGTGGTGAAAAATAAAGATATTTTTTTAAAAAAAAAACATGGCTGAGATGTGTTTTTTATGCCTTTATGATGGACACAGAAATATAGATCGAAATCACTAAGCCTTCACGTACATTGTAGGGGGAAGCACAATGAAACTATTTGTTTTCATTCCAAAAAAAAAAAAGAAGATAAAAAAAACTGAAACGGAAATGGATCTAAGTGTGTGCGTTTCTAGTAATGAAATTATTTCAGAGGTTACTCATCTTAAAATTCTTTTAAAAACTCTTTTAAAAGTTAGCAATAAGTAAAGAAAAATTCTTTCGATAATTTTATTGGATTGAGGTTTAATGAGGTCATTTAGCTTTCAAGAAACAACATATAAATTAAAATACAGTGTAGTACGAAAAGGGATATTACCAGTATATTTGCTTTTATAAACAAAAACACAATTAAGACTTACGATATAGTTCAAACTTCTCTTGAAAACAGGTATTTTTGTGATTCTAAATTAGAAATATAGAAGCATTAGTGATAAATGAGATATCAGGCTTAGATGAAACATTTAAAAAAAAAATAATGTTAAACATTTTTAAAAAAAACTTTTTCTGATGCATCAGAATACCCAGAACCAATCATCAAACATTTCTGGCTGGTGCTTTCAGGTACGAAATAGTGAAAATCATTTATTAATTATATATAAAGTAATAGTGGAGAACAATTCGATTTCTGAGCAAATAAAAAAAATTTGGATTTAGAGACTTCGGGCCTTGTGAAACAAAACTATGATCGTTCTGAAAACGAAATTTTGATGGAAAGTTGAAAAGCATCGTTTAGACGATAAGATCAACTAGGACAGATTTGTTAGACACAAAAATAAGTTTATTAAGAATCCAGAATTATTTTTTAAATTTAGAGCACTGTTAAAGGATGGCTTGAAACAGGGAATTATTCAGCCTGTTCCAAACTCTAACGAAAGGGAAAATTCCACCTTTTACCTTCTTGAGAGAAGTAATCAAAAGCGATCGCACAAGCAGATTGCCGCATTGTATTTGATGTATTTGCTCATGATGTAAACTCTCTTTCGTTTAATAATTGCCTACACATTTGGTCAAATATCTATCCAGAAATCTTTGACATCAAGTTAAAGTTTGGACTTCATTCCATTGCTTATTCCACAACATATATGAAACAAGCTTTCTTACAAAATTGGACATGATAAAGATGTAAAGATGTCTCTCGCGATTTTTCTTCACAGATCTCTTTGATGAATCTAAATTTACCCTAATTAATAAATTTACAGAAGTTCTTTTTGGAATAAGTAGCAGTCCATTTTTGTCGGCTGCGACCATATAACATTTGAAAAAATACTCCAAAAAATACCCAATAACTGTCCATTTTTATTTAAAATCAAAATGTGTAGATATTGAGGGAAGTTCCAGCACTAATAAACAAGCCTTAACCAACACAGTAACAATTACTGAAATTTTGGAAGAAACAAATATGCAATTGCATAAGTAGCAAACAAATTCAAAATCATTATACCAATTGTGGAAAGAAAATGGTATAAACTCAGATGATAATCTTGAAACCTTTACTCAAGAAAATCTTCAGTATATAAAGTTTTAGGTATAGCGTGGAATAATTCGAAACACTTGCTTAATTTCATCATCCATAATTTAGGTGATTTTGTCTTAAAAATAATTAGCACAAAAGATTTATTTTACAAATATAGGGTCAAATATTTGATCCTATTGGATATTAGGACCTTTTCATTGAGAATTAAATGTCTTATCCAGAACGTCTGATCTTTAGGCATAATTAAAAGGAATAGGCATAGTTCATCATGGAAAAGTTGGAGTGATGAGATTCTGAATACAGAAAGATTTTCAGCTCTATCTTATTACTTTTCTGAAATTTCTGATAGTAAAATTGACACTTTTTAATTATATCCGTTCTTTGAATGCAAGCATGAAAATATATTGAACAACTTCTTATCTGCGTGTAACAACATTCAAAAATGACTTACGAGCGGTATTTGTAGTTTCCAGAAATACAGTAGCCCAGTTGAAGACTCTTATACCATACCTAGGTTAGAATTAATGACAGCTTTGTTATCAACGAGGTTGGGCAAGAGCATTTTAAAAACCTCAAAATTTTCCGTTCCATGCTATTACCGAACTGATTCCAAAATTACCTATTTCTAGATTGGGGGATCACCAGAGAAAGTTAAATCTTTTATAAACAGTTCGGTTGAAGATACTCATAAATTAATTAACTTCCCATTGGGAACGGTATCATTGTCCTGGTACTATTAATCCAGCAGACATTACATAGAGAGATAAACAAAAATTTCCAAATTAATTAATGACATTATTTAGTTATGGGCTCAAGTGGCTCAGTGTCCAACCACTATTATGGCTGAAGTCTGACGACGAGGAAGTAATCTATACAAAAGAGTTGGAATACAAAAATAAGTTCAATAGTGTTTCCCAGTGCAAGTGCCTGGTCGAAGAAACTGAAAATACAATATATATATATATTATTATATATTTCGAGATATAGTTATTTAGAAATACTATTTAGGATCACTGTTTGGTTAAAAAGGCTTATCAAAATACTTAGGAAAAAATTGAATAGAATATATGGAACATTAACAGCTGAAGATTTAATAAAAGCTGAGGCGTTTTTGATACGAAATGAGCAAAGAAGTTTTTGCAAAGAAGAATTCAAATCTCATCGAAATAAAATTTCATCTTTGCTTTGTTTTGTATCATTCTTTGAGGAAAATAAGCTAATACGATTAGGTGGAAGGTTGGAATTTTGAGATTTACCAAGAGAAGAGAAGCACTCCTTAATCCTACTAAAAAGTTCCTGGTTAATTACATTAATAATATGTAATGAACATAAAAAGATTTTAAAAAGTGAAATAGCGAGCATTTTAGCCAGAATCAGATCGTATTTCTGGACTCCAAATGGATGCCAATTTGTTAAATAAGTGTTCTAAAAATATTTATCTTTCAAATATATTAATTAGTTGACATCACTGTTGCCCAAAGATAGGATTAATCAAACAACTCCATTTACGGTATACGAATTAGACTTTTCTGGTCCCATTTACACAGAGATATCCAAAAATCCTACATCGTGCTGATCACATACGGAGTTACTAGAGCTCTTCATGTAGAACTTGTAACTGATAAGGCAACTTATTCATTCATTCAAGAGATTTTTTGTAAGATGAGGAAACTGTAAAGTGTGTATGATTTACACAGACAACACCAAAACTTCCAAAAAGATTAAGAAAGAAGAAATGTACCAACATTATTTGTAGAAGAAGAAGCTGTTCTTAATTTATATCTATCGACCTATTTTGTGTATAAAGAAAACGATGAACCGCATCTTTTATCATCAATATTTTTTCTAAACATTGATCAAGAAAATTATTCAGTTAGCTTTGCCGAAATCATCGAGGATGGACCTAAAAAGCCTTTTCCCTTGAAAAGGAAGAAGTACCTATCCTTACTGTTAAAACAATTACGGCCAAAATGAAATCGCAATATTTATTGGATTAAAGAGCAGCTCATTCTTTAAAAAGTCCAAATAAAGTTACAGAACTAAAAGTAAGAAGTTGAAAGAGCCACTTAAAACAAACTTCTTTGGAAGCTTGGGAGAATGGCAAAAGCAGTACCTAAGCGCATCAACAATATTTGTTCCTATGAAGTGAAAACTGTTTACGAATTTTTAAGGTGACGTGTACAATATTTGTATCTTTTGTAACTATAGACTTTTAGTCTCTTTCAGAGCTTGAAATGTTTTTTTTTATCATTTATTATTTTTATGATTACTTTTGTTATGAAATATCTTTTTGAATACGATATTTACTTTTCATATGTTCAAATTTACTTATTTCCTTGATATGTTTTATATATAGTGTTTTATAGAATTTGTTCTTACATATATCTATAATTTTTTAGCAAATTTCTGATATCTAAGCATTTGAATTGATTATGAGTTGGATGTAAAGAGATATTTGATTTGAAATAATGTATTTTTATTGTTAAAAGAACCTGAATTGTGAGCTATTGCATTCAGGTGGAGAGTGAGAGTAGAATAATTTAGATTTTTGCTGTTAGTTGGCGCGCTTTTCGGCTACGTGACTCAATTATTGATTTAGTTAGATTTAGGATAGTTCATGATCCGAACAGATCGTAGATTAGACTCATGGAAAATGATTTTATTGTAATTGGAAAATACATATATGTTCATATAACATGCACATAAATACCGTAACGGTTGGGATTGTTTTTACTTGGCATAAACTAAGTTCCAAGGTCTGACTGAAACAATAATTGACTGTCAATGGCTATTTTCAGGTACTTGGGGACCATTTGTAGCCATCGATATACTTCATGAACCTTAACAATGATGGAATTTTCCAGGATGACAGTGCGCCAAGTCTCAGGGTCAAAGTCATTCACGATTGGTAGGATGAGCCTTCTGGACAATTCCAGGAAGTGATTGGCTATCTAGATCACCATGTATGAATCCCCTCGAACATATATGAGATAAGATCGAAAGGTTAGTTTGGGCATAAAACTTGCATGGCAACACTTTTGCATTTATGGACGGCTGTAGAGGCAGCATGGGTAAACATTTCTTCAGTGGACTTCCATCGACTTGTAGAGTCAATGTCACTACGAGCTGCTGCACTTCACCGGACAAAAGGAGGCCCCACACGATATTAGGCGGTATCATATGACTTTTAGCTCTTCAGTATACACACTATACCACACACACATAGTGGAATAACTTGAATTTCAAAGGAAATGCTGAAAATTTCGAGTTAATAAGTTGTTAGCTTAGCAAGTATTTTGAAATACAAAGGATGGGATGACTGCAATTTCGACTTACGAAGGTCCAATTTCTCATTTTATTTTTCGAATCTTAGAGTTATGACGTTGGGCTATTCGTGATTTTCTCTTCACTAACCTCGGTGACTTTTTGATAATTTGAATTGTATGCATTTACAACTCCTTTCTGACCAAATGAAATGAGATTAATTAAGTTAAATAAGATAAGAAGTGTAACGAATTGAATTAGAGATAGTGATATGTAAGCAAAATGGAATTGAGAGGAAAAAAAGAGATAGAGGATAACGATAAGCTGATAGATGTGTAGATTGGAATGAATCATCATAATTAATCGTTTATATTGAAAGTAGTTAGAAGTGACTTCTTATTAGAATCACAAGAGTCGAATATACTGTAATCAAGAAATAACTGAATGGGAATGATTAATTTAGTAAGCTGAGACTTCATTATTTGAACATAAACTAGGATTAACTAAGTTAAGAGAGATTCTAGACAGAGCGATCTTGCATATTCTTTGATAGACAATAAAATGTGCTACCCTGTTCTTACGTATCTTCACTTGGAGTTTTGAGCTTATTGACTATATAATTAGGCTTTAAGATGGCTGTTAAGTTGAATAATAAAGGAAGGTCGTCACAGATTCATAGAGAAATAAAAAAAATCCGACTTATATAAATTAATCATATTTATTTAAATACAATATAACATACAATTATACAGTTACAAATATCATTAAATGTACAGCTACAAAAAGTTAGAACAAAATCTGTTTTCTTTTACTGACGAGAAATGCATGTGTACAAAGTACAATAAAACAAAAGCATCAAACATTTCTGTGAATTAGCTGACAAAATTTGAAGAATTTATTGCTTCGAGTTAGAGGAATTTACAATGTGACGTTATTACATTACTAACTTCGACATACTAAGTTTGAATTTTTAACTTCGAGTTATAGAGTATGAATATATTTTTTTAATGCGAGGGACGTTCTATAAAACCTTAGAAAATCTAAGATATAGCGCTCGTAGAATCGAAAACGATTTATTTTTTAGTAAGCATCATAATTCACAAAAACAGCTTTTAAGACTCAGTTATTTCTATCACGTGGTTTCATTTTGATTGTCTATAGAAGCAATAAACTTTTGCTTATTTAGAAAAATGGAGAAAAGTGAATTTTGAGTGGTGATTAAACATTTATATTTAAAAGGCTTAACGCCGAAAGAGATCAAAGCTGAGCTGAAAGAAGTTGATGGCACATCTGCTCCCGTGTTTGCAACCGTTTTCAATTGAGTAAATGAGTTGAAATATGGCCGTACATCCACAAAAGATGAACGTCAATCAGGACGCCCAGTGGAAGGGACTGCTCCCGGAATAATTGACGAAATCCATGATATGGTTTTGAGTGATTGATGAATCAAAGCGAGTGGAATAATTGAGGACACTTGCATATTGCAAGGTACAGTGTTTTCACTTTTAAACGAAAAATAAGGTATGAAAAAAATAACAGCAAGATGGGTGCTGCGTTTGCTCTCAGTGGAAAATAAAAGAAAGCGTGTGCTTGGCTTTGAGGCTATTTTGGCGCTATTTCGTCACAATCCTGGCAAGTTTCTGCATCGATACTTAACTACTGAAGACGAAACGCGGATGCACTATTACACTCCAGAGACAAAGGAACAGTCAAAACTGTGTCCGTTCAAACTGTGCCTTTAGGAGCTCATTCCGGTCTCGAAAGAAAACAAAGACGGTGAAATAAGCCGGCAAGGGGATGACCACGGTTTTTGGGGGATGCGTGAAATCATCTACACCGATTGCTTGGAAAAAGGAAAAAAAATAATAATATCTGGCGTGTATTACGCGTCGTTATTGCACCCATTGAGGGAAAAATCAAGAAAAAACGTTCTCATTTGAAAAAGAAAAATATCCTCTTTCATCAAGAAGACAACGCACGGGTGCACACCTGTGCAGTTTCGATGGCCAAAGTCACGAAATTAAAGTTCGAATTATTACAACATCCACCATATTAACCGGATTTGGACCCCATTAACTTTTTTTATTATTATTTCCAAACTTTAAAAAAAATTCTCGGCGGACAATGGTTCACGTCGAACGAAGAGGTCATCACCCTAACAGATGACTATATCGAGAACCTTTCAAAATCTTACTTTTTTAATGGCTTTAAAAAGTCGGAGAAACGCTTGGGAGAGTGTACTCGTATAGAGCTAAAAGGAGATAATGTTGAAAAAAAAAATCAACCTTAAGTAGTTTGTTTTTCTAACTTTTTCTAAGGACCTATTGAACGACCTTCGTACCTAACAGGAAAACAATTTTTTCGATTTATAAAGTCTAAATAATTCAATAAACTACGTACGGGTTCATCAGAAAGGATTTACGTTTTTCTTTGTCTTGCTGAGGTTTGCGAGTTGAGAGTAATTCAGTTTCCCCTGCATAAATGTCTGTTCTGGTACCTGTCTAGTTCTATGATGAGGATATTGGACTAACCAAACAAGATGCAGGGGAGTTTCTCTAGAAACCTTAATATTACATAAGAACGGTCAAGATTTCTGGGAAATAAGGAAGAGATTCTTTCGACTCGTTTATGCTCTCTCATTGCGTATGTTGTCCGCTATTGTTCCCCCCCTTTTTTTGTGTGTGTATACATTTTGTATCCGAGTATTTCGTATCTTCGTCTATGTATTTGCATACAAAATACTCTTCAACGGCAATAAAATCGAAAACATTTTACAAAAGTACTGAACCTCTACGCAAGAAACGGTACTATGAATACTAACAAAATCGAATATCAAATTTTAAAACGTCTACTATCATTACAGTTATATATATAGTAAAAAACATAGTTATGGGAAAATAAGAATGAAAGAGAATTGTGTCGTAAGAGAATTGTGTCGTTTCAACATAGAGTTAAAGGAAACTTCACTTCATTTTATTGTTCTAATTTCACTAATATGAATATGTTTCACAAAAGGATATTACCCTTAGGAAATTCGACGTAGTTTTTTCAACCTACTTTGGACAGTTGGAAATAGATTAAGGAAGACATAAGCATGTCTGAGCATAATGTTTTCAAAAAATCGTTTCTGCTCATAATTTAATATTTTATAACGGTTCATTTTTCTGATGGCTTAAAAAATGATTGGCATTTGTTGAATACAGTAAAAGAAACAAAAATCAAATCGAAAATCCGAAACGACTTATCGAAGATCTGAGTCTGATAATCTAATTGAGATGTATTTGATTTTCCTCGTTCTTATAAAGTAGGTAATTGGAACTTAATCTTCTTTTTTGAAGACCGTAATCTTTATTCATTGTTAATTTCATTATTATTATTGTTACACTTACATTACAAAATGATCTTTGGAATTAATGATATACAAAGAATTATCAGAACCCTGCTTTTTTTTTTTTTCTGTTTCATTTACTGCATGCGGGTATTTTATTCTTCTTCCACTTGTACATTTTTTACATAAAGTTATCAGTGTTTGTCTTTTGAAAAAACCTTGCTTTGAGCATATGATTGTTATTTTGCTTCAAAACGATCGTGCACTCTCATCAATTTTTTATATACTACCTAGGAAACGTATAATACAGTTTGAAAATTAGAGGCTAGACTATACATAAAGAAATTAGAAAAGCGATATCATGATGCTTCAGGACCAAAAACAGCTGAAAATTCTATTGGATATAAAGAAAAAAAAACAAGGTATTAATGTTCTGAATAGAAAAATTTAGCACTAACATAAAAATCCTAAGCTCTCATATACAATTTTCAAATTATAATAAAAATAAGTAATGATTTTTCCGACTATTCAAGATAACTTTAGCTAGAAGAATGATATTAAAACAGCGTATTTTTTGTAACAAAACAAAATTAAAAGTATAAATAGAATAAACGTTTCTTTCATTTTAAAGGACAATAAAAATAAGATATTCAATTACATGAAAAATTTTAATTTTGTAACGGGGTTGGGAGCCTATTTATTTCCCTTCAACCAGCCTTTTGGACACTTCTATGACTGTCTGATTGAAGAGCCTCGACTTGTAAATTTTGTAAAATAGTTTTGCTATTTTTATTGAAATGCAATTAATAAGTAGATTGAGATCAGGTTGGAGAAGTTTAGTTTTATTAGCGTCGCACTAGAAGCAACACGAGGGTTATTGGCGATGGACCTCGTAATTTTGAACCTGTGTCAAGTGACGACATCTGTGTTGGCACCCCCTCTCCTAACATACACAGCACGACTTTGGGCCCCAACAGATTTAACGGGCATCAGACTCGGCTACACGGCGGGTCTTTAGCGGCCAAGATTCGAACCCGCGACTGAACGAAAACCGCCGGCCACGAGTCTGAAACCATGACCACTATGCTATCGCGGCCTTCAGGTTGGAGAAAGTTGGGGTATTAGGAGTAGTATTAGTAGTAGAGGGAGTGATCGGAAGGTTTGATTTACGAGATTATATATGAGCTTATCTTGAGATTGATGTTGAATTAGTTCTGGACTCGGACTTGATTTTAAGACAATTTAGCTGACTATTCATTTCTAGTTATCTTTTTTAGCAGATGCGTGAAGGTTAGTTCCACTAACGCAAGACTTATCGAGATTTCGTAAAGAAAAAAATAGATATTAGTTTGATTTTCAATACTGACTTTTGCCTGTGTGATCTCAATTAAGTTACAATGGATCAAATTTTCAAGGATAGAAGCGAGACCGGTGCGTCACAGTTTCATTTGGCCAGGGAAATATTTTTAATTGTACTTTTATTCTTTAACATTAGGAGAGAGAGAGAGAGAGGAAGGAATTGTTTTATAAATTATATCAAAATTCTTCATAAAAGCATGTATTGCTCAAAGCCTGTACAAAATAATAATAAAAATATTTGAAAATACAGCAAAATATCAAGGATATAACTGTGATGTGAATTGTCTGCGCCTAGTATAGTATATTCATATATTTAATCAAGAAAAAAATCAATTAAGAAACTGAAAGATAAGAAAAGCTACTGCCTTTTATTTTTTAGCTCTTTATTCTTTTACTCTTAAGTTGCAATGCATTCATATCAGCTTCAAAAAGTTATAAGCATTTTAATACGAGATACCTTGCTGCGTGCTTTATATGAAGGTGAGTAGGAAATGTCATTTTCTGAAGTAAAGAACACATTCATAGTACATCGATTATTATATATGAATCAATCATCATTCGTGAGGTATTAAAATTTTCATTCATATACAGTCATTATATTTGGAACGTAACCTTATTTTCATTGTTATTATGTGCATTTCCTTCTCAAAGGCTCAATAGAGTATGTAGGAAATCTGAATAGTGTATGGTAAAATTTGCCAGCATCACCAAATATTCAACCTTGAATTATCTGTGCAGAAAACGAATAAAAAATGAATTGCAATTAGCTTCTGAGAGAAAAAGAATTTGTTCAGCTGTATTATGTTTAGCGAATCGTACCTTCCATCAAAGACTGTTTATTTTGCATACGTTCACTGTTTAGAAAATTAAGAGGCCGTTTCCCTATAAATTCTGTTTTCTAAAATGGGTAAAGAGAACAAAAATGAATATTTGATTTTTCTTTCAAATTCAAAAATTTTCTTTCACATTCAAATTTTTATTTCAAATTTCAATTCCAATTTCTTTAAATTTTAATTTACATTTAAAAAAAAAAAAAAAAAAAAAAAAAAAAAAATTCAAATTTCAAAACAAAAGAAATTTGAAAAAATTTCAAATTTCTTTCAAATTGAAATTTTTTCTTTCAAATAATTTATTTCAAATTAACACTTTCTTTAATGAATGCATTAAATTTGGAATAAACTAAATTTTTTGGCATAATTTCTTGTTTGGCTTTTATCAGTTATTTTTAAATGTTGATGAAACATATATGACCAGTAATAACTTAAGTAATAGTTTGTGCAATATAAGTTAAAGAGAATTTATTCTAATGAAGAATTTTTATTCTGCATAGTAAAAAGTCTTTACAAAGAACAAAATATTCTAACTTTAAAGCAGAATATTTAAGCAAGCAGCTAAATTAATTTTGATTTGAAATAATTTTTTTTTAAATTTTTTTTATTTGTTCACAAAAAAGAAAACAAACAATACTCACAAAGTTTTTATTAAAGTTATTAATGATGTAGCGTTGTGGTAAAGTTTACATACTTTATTAAATAAATATACAAAAATAAGCAATTGAAATTAGTTAGTTTACCGACTATCTACTACTGTAAGATAATATATGGTCTTAAGAAAAAAATATCAAGTTAATAACATAATAGCTAAGCAATTGTACACATCATAACCTAAACATATTTGGCCGGCATATGCGTGGGTTATTACTGCCATTAAACGATAAAATTTTGTATGAAAATTGATAGATGTCTGAAAATGATAAGACTGTTATGGAATGAATAACAGCGAAAGTCGTGAAATTTTTTCCTTCCCTTTCTGCTTTTTGATAGATGGAATTTTCGTAAAAATGGAGTTAATTATGGCATTGTTAAAAATTAATGGAGAAATGAACGTGTTGCAGTGGGACACTTAATAAAAGGTCTAAAATTTTGATTTTATTGGAGAAGTTTCGATGAAATATTTCTATTCTAATCCCTTCTTCAAGCATCTGCTCTGGAATAGATTACACGATAACCACATGATTTAAAAGACAATTTTCTGAAAGTCGGAAATAATTCTAAGGAAATAAATGTGTCGAGAAAATTTCTCAAGAAATGTATTGTCATCTAAATATTTATCTTTTTTTATGTTCTCGTTCTATTGTAATTAACTATGTTATCTTTAAATCATATTCAAACGGTGATATCAAAATTGGGATTATATTGCGTTCTAATCGCACTACTATATAATGAAAGTAGATAATTCATAATAATTTATTTAATTTGCCTCGGTGTTGCTAAGAATTTAGACATTTTTCACAGTATCAAAATAAATTTGTTGAAATGAGGCTAGAGTTTAATTTTTGTGATATCGAATCAAATAAAATATAAAAGTAGAAAATAAATTAGTTATAATAGTACAGCATTCAGTACTTCTTTTGGGAATAACATTAAAATGCAATTACATGAATTTTGAATGTGAAAAATTTGAAAGCTTTTATATTAAATAATGTTTTAGTTAATAAGTTATATGTTACGTTTTTTCCCCCCTTGGTTTCTTTATTGCATTTAAGATGATTGAGACTTCTTGGATAAAATAAAAAGAGTTTAATTTATACCATATTTTTTTATAACTCACACCTTTTTTAAATTTAAAAGCAACTGAAGTCATATTTTAACATTGAAATATTTATATACTTATGCATTTATTTATTTAAAGAAAATCATATATATGTTCGTAAATAATTATATATTAGCAATTTATAAACAATATCTGTATTTACATTTGTGAATTGCATACTAATAATTTTAGGTACAACTTGAATAAAGTTCCTTGAATTTATAAATTTAAAAATTTGCGGAGTACTTACAAATATAATACCAAATATTTTCAAAATTTAGATCTAATAAAATTTTAAGAACTTCGTATGATTCATATTTTAAACGAATTTAAACTCAATTTTTAAACGAATACTATGTAACATATGAAATTTGAGAGTGTTATTTAGAAAAAAAAATTAAATTCATTGAGTAGAAAATAATTTCATTTCATAATGTGGAAAGTATTCAACATTATGGGTAAAATAGGATTTGAAGAAAGTGTACCAGAATTTCCGGAATCATATTTTTAGACAAACACTTATACAAATACTTTTCTCAATGGATTGACCCGTTTCTTTATAATTTTAAAATTCAATTTTCTAGAGTTGTATTTATTAAA
This sequence comes from Nephila pilipes, assembly GCA_019974015.1. Lineage (NCBI taxonomy): Eukaryota > Metazoa > Arthropoda > Arachnida > Araneae > Nephilidae > Nephila > Nephila pilipes. The sequence continues at coordinate 83,701 of BMAW01021428.1, read as the reverse complement.
TTTTCATAAACCAAATATATATGAAATCAACGGAGCTTCTTTTGTTTTATAACAGTAAAATAAAAAAAATACAAAACTCGATTAAACATGTATGTTCTCACCGAAATACTTGAATTGTTCTATTCTATTTCAAAAATGGAACGTTTTGCTCATATTCACAGCTACACGAGGATAACTTCTCAGAAATCACTTTGAGGAGTGTGTATAGAATTATAACATTCTTTTTTTTTTATCAAGTACAAGTAAAAATCATGCTTCGAAAAATGTTTTAAAGGTGAATGAATGCCTCATAGTTCTTTTTTTTTAAGTATTGTATTGTGTGATTTTATTAATGTTACATATATACAACAGCACATCCGGGAACGTCCCATTTGGTCTTCTGTTTAGTGAAATATTTTCTTAGATAATTATGTTGCATAATTTCTTTACATCAATTAGTTACAGAAATATTTCGTAAAAAGAAAATATAATTAAACTCCTATCCGCGGGAAGAAAAATTAATTCTTAGTTTTAATACTTTATAGAGATTTTTTTTTTTTTAATGTGATATACTTTTCAAATTTAAAAAAAAAAAAAAAAAATGTTCTTCTACAAGAGTCATAGGCCCTTTTAAATTTTACTTAATCTAATAATGCTTTACATTTATTAAAATAAAGAAACTCGGAAACATTAAAGACTTACTAAAAATTGCTTTCATACACAAAAGACACGACATTAAAGTAAGAACTGAATTAATAATATAAACACACACAGAGAGATCAAAGTGTCGAGTTTATAAATTCCAATACAAAGAAATGTTAAGGGAAAAAAAACTCCTTTCTTTACTTTAAAAAACTTTCAAAAAATGTGCGTGTTATTTTGGAAGTTTTGTGCTTTAAGCATTAATTATAATGACATTTAGTAACTCTTTACAGTTATGGCATATAGTAACTCTTTACTGTTATTTCAATACATACTCTACAGAGTTATTAAATACTCTAAAGATAACAAAATTTTCTCTAAAGTATAAGTCCAAAAGAACTGAATATTTAATTTGGGATTGATATTTATTTTTCAAACACAAAAAATGATAAATTGCTGAAAATTTAAATATTGATAGAGTAGCATTTCTTTGTTAATTTTTGTTTTAATGCCGGTTCGTTTTTCGCATGATAAAAATTCCAGTAAAAGCAACACCATACGAATATGAAGAAACCTGTTCCTATAAATTTTCATTAATAAAATTACCATAATTTTTAAGAATCAAACCATTATTTTTAAGGCTAAAATATTTGTAATGAATATTGTTTTCAATAATAAAATTTGTCTTCATTGTTAAATTTAATTTAGGCTATAAATAAAATAGTTCTCTAGATACGATTTCTTACATATTACAAGCGCACACTAATAGTGATTTATTTTAATATAGTAAGAAGAGTTTCTTGGAATTTATTCTGAATAAAAAATGTACTGAGTGTTAAAAGAAAATATTAATGATTGCATAAAGACTAAAGTAAGTTTTGTATATTATTCAAATAGCTCAGCTTATTCTGTAACTGAGAAGACTCTAAATATACGTCATCGAGATAATTTTTCATTCTCGAGCAAATTTTTAGCTGATGTGCCTTCGAACACGTCAATTCTAATCACGTCAGTGATTATATGTCTTCATAACTCGTTTAAATAGGGCTTAAAACAGTATCTGATTTTATGAATATTTTAAAAATGTAAAATACGAAAATTATTTATTCAAAAAGTAATATTATTAAGGTATATATGCTTTAGGAATCATTATTTCAAATATTAAACGAAGTAAAATATTTTATGAACAAAGCTTTAAAGATAATGTACCTAAATTTCTTCCTATACAAATATAAACAAATTTTACGAAATTATTTTATAATATCATTATAATAAATAAGCACTGTACTAAAAATGAATATAACGAAATGAAAGATAATACTGTTTTGAGATAAGGACAAAATAAACTAAAATTTTTCATTTTTAGCATTCAATATGTACCAATATTGATAAAAATTACATTCATAATTTTTTGTCAAACTAAGAGATAATTGTTGGACAATATATACAGCTATAGCTTACCTGAAGAAGAAAATAATAACTTTCGATGTACTTTTAAAGGGATATTATACTCTTACATGCAGAAACCAAGTTTCTTCTGAATTATTCTCAAAAGAGTAAAACAGTTTTCTTTCTGGTATTGATATAGAGAAATGCTTATGAAAAATATGGACTAACTCTTATCTCCCAACGTTATAATAATGATCTGTTTAGCCGGAAGAGATGCTTGTTTTCTGCTTTACTTCCATTGGTATATTTAAAACTTCTTTCATTGCTATTAATATTCTTTGGTTTCCGGCAAAAGTGGGGCACAAGAAAGACAAAATATTTCTGAACTTGAAAAGACTCATAGCTTGAAGCTATATACACACGTAAGATATGAAAAATCGTGCTTGAGTGCATTTTTAGAGTTAATTTTTTTAACAGACTACAACGGAAAAGCGATTTATTTTTTTAATGGAATTTAGTTTTCCCCATTATTCTTAGAATTGAAGAATTGATTGTATCTTAATTCGAAGTACAAACACTAAGGAAATTCCTTACCATTTAAATCACATTTATTAATTGCAATGCTTGGAAAATTTTATAAATCTGAACCTGAGATTTAAAAACATGGAAAATTTCCAATCAATTTAACTTTAAATAATCTTCTGGACATTATTAAAATTTTAGCCGTGTTTCAATTATTACACATTTTAAGGTACACTTTAGGTATTCAGAAGGAGTACCTTAAATGAAGCAGTGCAACAAATGCAAGAATTAATTGCTTCTGCATATTCTTAGTATGGGGTAGTCAAATTACTATTTATACTCGTAATTAATGTCACATAATTTTACATTTTGTTAATGTATAAAAAACATTAACAAACACATTTATTTATTATTTAAAAATATTTTTAAGCTATGAAATTAAAAATAATTTTTTTATAAGCCAGTTGTTTGCTTTTAAAGCATGTATAAGTATCTATATCCCCTTATATTTAATACAGTATTGCGTTGTTTAGATATTTTAATTTTTGTTTATTTGTCCCTATGTTCGTTCACAAATAAAAATATTAACTATACTGTGATCCTTCCTACTGTGTGTCTTACACTGGACGAGAGCATGTGAATGAATATATTACTCGTCGTAATTTTTAAAATAATTTACTATAATTACCTAGAAATTATATTTAATTTAAATTACTGAATTCTGGTGGTTATTTGGTTAAGTATTTCAGAAAAAATCTTTGAAAAACAAGTTAATAAAATCCATGATCAAGATCAAATAAATGACACAGAACTAACAAAAAACATCATAATATTGAACAATCTGATGATCAATGATCTAAAAAAGCCCTAAGAAATCTGAAAATAAAATAACATTTTAATAAATATCACGTGCTATTTTAAACATTTTACATTAACATTTTTACATTAAATTAATAATATAATTCTCCTCAGCATTTCAATATATCAAAATGTTCTAGTGTAAATCTCTCGAATGTTGTAAATCTCCCAGAAAATGTTGAATTAATGTTGACTCTGAGGAGCTTGATTCAAAGCATACTTTTTCCGAAATAATCGGAATTGTCGAATTTCCAAATAAGGCTCATAAAATGACTGAAAAACAATTTAAAATTATTAAAAAAAAAAAAAAAAAAAAGATGAAAAATAAAAATAAAAATAAAGGTCGAAAATGATTCTTAAGGAAGACAAAATAAGTATGTATTATATTAATCTCATAAACACATGTGTGACCAGATGTAATGTTCAAGTTATCAATGTCTACTATACACCAGTTAAAAATGAAGAGTCTTTAAAAATCCAGGTAGTAATGATGAATGTAGTTGGACATCACAGAAAAACCTGCACTCCCCTACCACTCTGATAGACTAAAAACTTTAACTTTAAGCATTTTACTTAATTTTTTCAAGTAACTTTAATCTCCAGCAAAATTTAACTTGAATCCAAAACTATTTTAATTTTTGATTACTCAATTTACTTTATTTTTCATTTAATAATAAATTTTTAAATCTATTTTTCCTTGTTCTGGGCACATACGGAAGTTTCAAGTTGAACTTTGAGTTGAACTTATTCTGACGGGAGATTAAAGCCCAATCAGGACTAGGCACTCCATCCAACCGTCAATATATACCACTTCCCGAATTTAGAGGAAACTTTGTTCTATCGGAGTCACCATAGCGACTGATTCTCGGAAAACACTGACAATGAGTACAGTTTGGGTTGGGCTAGAGATTGGAGTGCTTTTCTATGAATTAATTAATGGCAACACCATTAAATATTTCCGTTTTTAGGAGTGCCTGGATATTCTTGAACAGAACTAAAGTAATAGAGAGGAATGGAGACAAAGAGAGAGCGAGAGATGATTCATAAATACATTTCTAGTTTATATTATTTGTTAATGACAAAATATTAATTTTTAAATACTTGTCAAACCTCATTTGAAACTATTTTTGCATTAAATCATATTTTCATTAACCTGAAAGTTTGACAACTTCGTGAATTGTGTAGATTACTCTTTTTAACGGAAGTCTTAAAAATAAATTTGTACTCTAAAAAAATTCTTCGTTTTTTTTACATTAAAACTTTTTCAAAAAAACACCCTCTCAAAATGTTCGTTTCGTTGACATTTTTAATGCTAATTTCGTGAAGAAAATTAGATGAAGATGCAGGCAATTTTTCAACTTTTCTTTTATGATTTTCTTATGTAATAATAATAAATTTAAATTGGCTTTGTTAATTTATTTTAACATGTGCTAACGTTTTTCTTTTCTTTTTCTGTAAAGGTCTCGAAAAAGTAGAATTATTCAAATGAATATTAATCAGCATAAAGTAAGCGTTCTTCCGTGCCCCAGGTTTCCCAGAAGCAATTACTATCTTGAAAAGAAAACACCTTCTTCAATTCCCTATGCATTTTTATTTTCACTAGCAAATTAATCCTAAGTACAAAAACGTTGCCAATGTTAACAACAAAAAGAATAAAAACATACAAACAATTTTGCTATGAAAATCAATTTTTAAATTAAATACTAAAATAAGAGCAAACGATAAATGATTAAAGTAGATAATAATATTCTGTTCGGATATGAGAGATTAGATGAGATGTGAGAGAAAGAAAAAAAAAGTGACATCCTTTTTTTTTAGTCTAATGTAAAGGCATGTTACCATTTTATACACTTGAATTTATTTTTAAAAAAACCGTAATCATCTTTTAAGTAAATTGAACATTTTGCGAGGATAACAAAAGAGCATTGAATTTATTTTTAATGATAAGAATTTAATGTAATTAAATTGTAAAATGATAAGAATTTAATGTAATTAAAATGTAAAATAAGAATTTAAGATTTGCTATTAGCTTAAAAGTAATTTATGAATTTTCGGTATCGTAAGTATTTCTAAGATGATTTTTCAAATTTCATTAATATCTATTTATTCTGATTAATATTTGCTTCATTAATTATACTTTCACTAATATATTCTTCTTATTTTTTGTATTCTGAAGTTGTTCTTTCTTAAGAAAAAAGTAATTTTATAAAGAAGTCTATTCTGATTAATTATGATATAAATTTTTAATGTTTTGATATCATTTCCCCCCCCTCCACAGAATATATTCATATGTATCTAGAATTCTTTAGTCGATATTCGACTTTTCCCTTAATAAATAATTATTTTTAGAAAATTACACTTGCTTATGAATATTCTCTATTTGTTGCTGGTTACGCAAGCGCCGTGTTTTGTATATCTAACCTTTAACTTACAACCAAAAATTAGAAAAAAAAAAAAAAAAAAAAAAAAGAGCTGGGAGAGGGATTAAGACCATCTGGAAACCTCACATTGAAATATCTTAAGGTAATTCTTTTTGTTTTATCCGCCTGGTATTAAATGAGTTCCCCCCCCCCCTTTGCTTATTTTACATACTGTTATTGAGGGCCTCAAATCAAGGACTCAAATTGAGTTCTGCATTGAGTTTACGTGCATTGAATCTAATAATCATAAGAAGTGTTCAATACATATACCTTCAAACAAATTTTACAGAAAAAAATTGAATATTTTGAAGTCCTACTCTTTGATATGAATTTACTTTTTCGTAACGATTTACTTTTTGTACTACGATCATTAATGAGGTTAGTTACCTTTTCTATCATGTTCATGTATAACGTGATATTTTTTTTGAAAAATAACGAAAAAATTGTAATAATTTTTACTGAATAAATAATTTTCATGTAGCCATGAAATATTTAATTTTTACCTTTATTCGATAGCAGATGGCAGCACATTATGATTATTCGAAGACAAAACACCTGCTTGTAAGTTTTCAAAAAAGGAGGGAAAAAAAAGAAAGAAACCGTGACTTAATAATATATATATAACCATATATTGTTTAAAGTATTAAGAGCACTGTAATTAATCAGAAGTGAAAGAAATAAAATGAAATATTCGCAAAACTCGTTTTTAGGAAAATGTGCAAAAAAATACCATTGACAATTCATATTTTTTATTTGATAAAAACACAGCCATATTAAATTTAATCGAGTAATTACTTTTGTTCAGCAACTTAACGTGCTCCTGTACGAAAACAATTTTTTAATTTTTCAGAATCTTGAATTTTTTTTATTGAGTTGTGGACACTTAAATCATACATTCTCTCTGCAACACGCTTTCATTTGGTAAATCCTAATCTAGAGCAGCAGATTTTCACAAGAATTCGCTCTTCATTAAATTACTTTTTCTTATTTGCTTTTTGAAATTATCAGAAGTTTTTTGAGACCTGCAATAAGGAATTCTTAATTTTCTGAATATCAACTAAACAATTAGTAGCAAGTAACATTGCTTTAAGAATTAGCTGACGCTGCCCATAAATGTTGCTGCCTGCGAAAAAACCTTCTTTCAAATATATATATATATATATATATATATATATATATATATATATATATATTAGAACCATGTTTACTCGCAAATTCGTCTCAATGGGTTAACAATGGTGTCCATTAGAATATGAATTGAGAACTAAATTAGATCTGAAAGAAGTTATATTTGCGATTTTACAGAAAAGAAACTTCGAAAGAGATTGTTTTAATATATATTTAACTTTGTGTATTATTGTACTAGTTTTGTTTATTGTTTTAAAAGTACATTTAAATTATCTCTGAAAATAATAGATACTAGTTTTAATTTGTAAGTTTTTGTTGTCGAAATTAAAATGTAAATTTTGTTTTAAATGTAAATTCGTTTAAAAATGTAAATTTCATTTTTCAGTATAAGAACAATCTTCGTAGATCTCTCTCTCTCTCTCTCTCTCTCTCTCTCTCTCTCTATATATATATATATATATATATATATACACACTCATATATACACACACACATATATATATATATATATATATATAGTATCGTTGTCTTAATTCACTTATGTGACATTTTTTTTCTGGTTAATATGGTTCTTTTAAGATTCCCTAATAGCTGTTTTTAGGGTTGGCCCCAATAGCTGTATACTATGTTGTAAAAATTTAAGAATGGGTGACATGTTTTTAAATATATAAATTTTAATGAAGAAGGTGGAAGATTTAAAAGGCACTGCTTAAAAATTTTTTATTGTCGATAATAGTTTATTAAATACAATTAATTAACATAAATTGCAAAAGAGCAATAAGGCTATTGAAAACATTTCTTCTTTTCAAAATCCATTGGACATAAAAAGCAGTTTTAAAATTCGTAAACAGTAAATGGTGTGCATTTTAAAAACTTTTCAAAGCGGGAAAGGCTTGGACATTATTTTGTGTGAGAGAGGTGCAAAATTTACTTTAAAAAAGCATTTTAAATGAAATATAAGGGCAACTACGCTTGATTTAAAAACAAAGATTAATTACTAGTTATTTAACAAGAATTACTTAATAGCATACTCTTAAACTGATTACGTTAGAATTAAAATAATTGTATAATTAAGTATTATTAGAATTGTATGAATTCATATTTTATTGTAGAGTTACATCTGACTTTAAAAGTTCTTAAAAGGTATTAAAAGTTTATAATTAAATCAGAGATTTATACAGCCAAAGTATATGATTTAATAATTTGAAAATAATTTTAATTCATCTTATAGGAAAAATGTGTTTATTAAGTAAAAACTTTTGCTTTATGCAGTTTACGAATCATAGCATTAACAGTAGGCTCTGCTGATAATCATGCCTTTATCAAAAAATCAACATTCAGCATTAAAAGGGAAAAATGTTTTTTAATGTTTCGGGAAGATAACCGGATTCTCTCTCTCTCTCTCTCTCTGTGTGTGTGTGTGTGTATGTGTGTGTGTGTACTATTCCTAGACCCATTATACAATTAATCATAACTTATTTTCCAACAAAAAATATTATTTTAATCAGACATGATTTTTATAGTTGAAAAATATTTAAACAACAGACGCTTTTAAGCAATAAAGATAAGAGAGAGAGAGAAAGAGCAAAGCAGAAATACCAGCAAACGGCCGTTCTTGAGTGAATGAATAATTTACTATAGAAGAACAATATAATATTTCTGTTATGACTTCCATAGTGTGCGCCTCGATTTCTTTACAGGGTATAGCTTTCATAATTATTTTTTCGTGTTTTCGATTTAATGTGGTAAAATGTGATATATAAAGGAGTTGGTATAAATTTATAACTTAAATAAATGATTAAATTTTTTTTTTACTTACTAAGCGTTCTACAAAAATTAAAGGTAGCTTTCGTAATATCACGAATTTTCTCGGTGTTTATTTCTGCAAAAATTCCAGAATTTTCCGATGAATATTTTTTTCATGAAACTAGTATACTTGTGCGACATTTTTGAAAAGCTGAATGCCTTGAACTTTCTCTGGAGAGGAAAAATATGCACCTTTTGAAATCAGTAGACAAAATTAAGCTATTATATATTTTTAAAAAAAAGAAAATTCAAACTGCGTGAAGAAAAAAAGAATGAAGGTTCGAGGAAGGATGGATTTTGTATATTACAGCAGTTTTTGACCTTAAATGGAGTTTATTTCCCTCCAGATATTAAAAACCATTTTTTGAAGGATACGTAGCTTAGCTTATTATACCTGACTGAAAAATACTTTGAAAATAAAATGTGACAAGTTTGTATAAGATCCATTTAACACCAGTGCTCCGTCTAAATTTAATTCTGCTGAAAAAAAGAGAATCTTTTTGAGTTATCTTGAGATTTTAGTTTGAAAGAGAAATTTTGCACCATGGAATTGACCGAATTATGGATTTCGATAAAAAAAATGAATATCCCCCTCTAAGTGATAAATGTCAGACGATTTTAATTCCATTTCTGACTTCTTATTTTTAACGAAGTTGATTTTTTGACGGTCGTTGTGATGAAGAGCATGTATCGGGAGAAAATCAATATGGAAAAGGAAATGAGAGTAGGAGGTGTCCAGTTTGATTGTAAGATTTGAAAAAATATACAAAGTGATCTGAAAGGCTCATCCATCCCATGTTTATGATTAAATATTATAAGTGAATGAATTTGTTCAATAAGACAGTTATTTCAGCTGTCAATGTATGCTCGTTACAATTTTATCTGGTGTTGCATGGGTTTCATTTATTTTTAATTTTTACTTATGATTAGTCATGTTTTTTTTATTTTATTTAGGTCTGGATGCCATGAAGAAAACTTCAATTAAAAAAGGATCTCTGAAAAAGTTTGAGAACCACTGAATTTCTGAATAGCCTCTGTTATTTTCACGATCAAAGCATGATCACACCTTTAACTCTGTTAATAATATTTATTTTTAAAATATTGTATTCATAAACACACACACACAAGCTTCCATTCAAATATAATTAAGAAAAATATTATCCCTGCTTTTTTCTAACATTTTATTCAATTAACATTTTGAATTAAATCGTAGCTTTTAAAGCAAACGAGCTTTGAGTTTCATAAATAAATTCAAAAACTTTTCAAGAGTCCAGACGACTAGATTCTTGAGTATCAATCATAAATAAGACCCTCACTCTTCCGTTAATATTTCATCATGTCTTGGATTCTGAACAAAAAAATTAATATAATTTCGAATTCTCTGAAACGATCAGTAAAAACTATGTAAGACAATGATATTTTACATGAGATATTTACTTGTTCAGTAAAGAAATTTAGTTGTTTCTGTCAATAGTATCTTGTAATTGATAAGATATTAGTGATGGACATAGATTTTAGATGCTAAATTGCTGAGATTAGATTAGATTTTAGTCGAAAGATGTTACATAAATATTTGTAAACTTTAAGCTTCTTTATTTTAGTGACTTGTACAGTTTTTAAAACTAATAAAAATAAAAAAGGGATCAAAAATGTGTAACATATCATTGTTATAAAGCGTAAATTTAATCTAAAGAACATTAAAATTCTTTGGACGAATATTTTTTAAGAATCTTTCTCACATTATTTACTATAAGGGTAAACAGAAGGAGAAATGTACGTATATTAAAGAAGCATTAAAAATACTGTAAAAAATATTTGCAGCACTTCATTGAAATAATCCAACAGTACTTAAAAAAGACTTAATTGCTAAAATAATCTACTTAATTGCGACAAATATATCTTGTCACTAAAAACCAAAAATAAAAATAAATAAATTCCTATTTATTCAATTAAAGGAAGTTATACACTTATTTGTGCGAAATTTGATTTTTGGATGAATATTTTAGTACATATATATACAAGACTAGCTGGAGAAAATGTCGAACTTAGAACAAAGTTGTCGCGTGAGACCTTTGATGATAAAAGAAAATAATCTCCCTCTATAAAATAGTGATTGTGGTAGCCAAGTGGTCATAGTTACCAGCTCACAAGAGATGATTTTGTAATCAAGACACGTATTTAAGTTTTCTTTTTCTATTTAAAGGAGGGGCCAATGCACGTTAAATTTGTCGGGGTTCAAAGACCTCCCATTGGCATGGCGCGGAAACAAAAATAGTGGGTTTCAGCTCAGATGCCATCCTCGTCACTTGTCTAAAATTACAAGGTCCGTCACCAATTATTTGATGAATAAACAATCAATTATTCAAAATCTGCAACAAAATAATGTCTTAAAGTTAAGTGCTTGGCTGTTTTATTACGTTGCACAATTTAATAAGGGGTGCAGTAAAAATTATAAATTATTTTAATTTAAATACTACTTAGATCTATCAAACAGATTATACAATAAAAAAAAAGTCATTACTTTGTATATTCATTAAACTACAAAATGCTATTCTTTCAAAATGAAACAAACATATGTAACATAATAATTAATACAAAATTTGTATCATTTTCCTAAATGTTTTTCGTCAAATTCTTTAATGATTTTGTCATAATTTAATATTTTTTTTCTAATGCTAGGGGAGGGACAGATTCGATTGATAAAATTTCTAAGGAAGAAAATTTTCTTGTACTATGTTAGATACTAAATACCTTTTTATTAGTTTCAATCTACAAATAGATCTTTCTGCTGTTGCAGTTGTTATTCATTGCGCCAAAGTTATTCTTAAAACAACAACTAAAGTTATCGATTATTCAGGTTAATCGTCCTAAATAAATATTGTATCAGTAGTAATATTATAATTTCTTGGCATGCAATTCTTGGTGAGGATTTTTAATGTTATAAAATAAATCAATGCATGTATTGTCTTACAAGGGCATTTTATTTTCTAAATATTTGCATAATTGCAAAACAAACTAACTGATATCTCATGTGCATGATGAATTATGAACTTTCTCTTAAAAGAGATAATTGTACTATTAGTTAAAACTAAAATATGAAAGATTTTTAAAATGAAGGATTGACCTTTGAGTAATTGCTTATTTCGTATGATTTTGCAGAATTTCATTGCAGACGATAATAATTCAGTTCAGAAGATAACAAATCAATGTGCAGGTGATCATTTTTCAGAGCAGAAAATAATTCAATGCAGACGATTATTAACCCTTTGTTCTTTTAAATACTTCTTGAGCTTTAGCATGTAATCTAGCTAATTCGGTGAAAGCATACATTGGTCTGTTCCATTCTGCATTGCACTCATTAGTTAGTCTGTTTCATTCTGCCTTTTAAGTAATAATTTGCTTACTATTCTAAATTGCAGTTATATTCGTGTTAAACATTTCTAGTTTTTTTAATCTATAATTAAATTTTATATTTAATAAGAGTTATTCTTACACCGAGCATAATAAAAATGTACCCTTCCTCTAAAAAAGTTCCAAATTTTCTCTATATTAACATTTTTCATACTACATTTATGTTTTTAATGTATACCTTTTCCCGCGTAATTCTGGAGGAGGAAGAATAATCAGTGGGTTGAATTGTTCATACTAGATGGCAGCACATATTCCGATATAAAACAACTGATAATGACAGGAGGAAATGTTAAATTTGGAAGTCAGACGGAGATGCACTAAGTAGGCATATATATATTTTTTTCGTCATGTTTCGGAGGGGGTAATCGTTACACAAACGAAATAAAAAAACTTCGAATCTGCCACTTGACAAAACTGAAATTTCATGATGGAAAATAAAGAAAAAAGTATTAAATCGGTTAATGGAAGAAAAAAGTATATACAATATATCCTCTTCGTGACCTTCAGATAACATTTATGTGTATGTTTTGCGATAAGCAATTGTATGTATGCCGTTCATGCCCTCTGTAATTATTTATTCTGATCTTAACCTTGGTAATTAACAGATAAAAAATGACTCTGTGACATACATAGAGTTCATTTTGCATGGTTCGAAATAAGTGAATCGAAACTTCGCGACGCAGTCTATGTTTTTTAACAAAAATTTCCGATATTTTATGCATAAATATTTTTATTACTACTACATTTATCATTGATTTATATAATTTTTATCCTCATAGAAATGTATACATATCAAAGTCTTTAAAAAATTTTCATCTCTTCATATAAATATTACTTCATCCGTCATAAAGCTCCTAATTATGAGTCATGTAAATAATTCAGTCAAGTTAAAAGTGCATTTAAATAAACTCTTTTCCGAGTAAGCTTTGATTTGCCATGGATAATAAAAAAGTTATTAACTTTAGCTTCAAAGCAAGGTCCTTTTGTCAGCTTAACGCAAGTGAAGGGAGTCACTTCATGCACCGTTTTCCCTATTTCCGTAATGTTGAAAATGACTAAGTTTAAGGAACATTTTTACAAAATTGATTGCACTCACTGTCACCAATTTTTATGTGTGCCTTTATTGCACTATTATAATTATTTTAACGAGAGTATTTTTTATATGTTATTTTTTTTAAAAAAAAAATCATATGTAGAGAAAAATGTAAAAAGTTTGAAAATAATGAGCCTTAGTGTACATTTTTAAACGTATTTTTTTAATTATTGTTTCGATAAAATCCCTCATTAAAATAATAATAATAATGCAGTAATTGTTCACACAAAAATGGGTGACTGTACGAAGTCAGTGTCTTAAAAATGTTCCTTAAACTTGGTCATTTTTAACATTACGGAGACACGGAAAATACTGCGTGAAGTGACTCCTTAAAATAGAATTTCGTTACAAGTACTGAACTCACATTCTTCACTGAATCCGCTTTAATTTCCAACTTGAGCCTTGAATTACTACTGGTCAAACATGAGAACAAATCCTGTATCTCAGTCCATTTTTAATTGAACATGCATGAAGAAATGCAGAAATAAGGATCCAATCAGAGACAAAAATATAGATGCAATGTATTGTGTCATCTAAAAGTTATATAATGAAAAGTATTATATTTTAAGTGTAATCAACGAATATCCTTAAAATGTGGGCAAAAAATAAATATTACATGTAAATACTAAACGTGCTGAAAATTAAATGCGAAAACCTTTTTTGAATAACAATTTCGATAATTTGCTATAGTTTGTTTCCATAAGAGCAGTCAAATATAGATTTACCGGCATTACTACTGTTCTTCTCTAGATAAACAATAAGAAATAACAAGCAATGAGTACGTTCTCTTTGTCTTAAGAACTTATTGGATAAATATAACTCAAATATATATATCAAATATTCTTCTTGAATAATATAAAAAATATGCCTAGAAAGTTCAAACATCTTTCTGTATGGAACTTGAAAAAATACACGAAATAATCTTACTTATCAAAAGAACTTCATTTCCATTCGATTCGCATTTTGCAGCAAAATATGAATGTATATATTTTTTTCAGTTATTTCTCTCTCTCTTTCTCTGTGTGTCTCACACGCACAAACTTGTCAATCATAAATATATTCTAAAAATATTTTATTACATAGAAAACCACTTATTCCTCACACAGACTTGAGAGATAATTTTGTTTTACCGGATTAGAATCAAATTTCAAGAAGTCTACGAAATTGTTTCTGCAAATGCTTCAACATAGATAACACAATGGGTTCTGTAATAAACATTTTCCTGTGTAGTAAAAAAAGATCATTTGTGATTTTTATGAACGCTTGACACAAGGAAACATACAAGCATTTATTATCTTTATTCTTAAAGACAATAAATGATACTATATTCTTAAAGATAATATTATATATATATATATATATAGCAGTAGTTTCGGAAAATTAGGCTCTTTTTCCACGTCAGTTCAACTTCAAGATTCTTCAATCAGTTGTATCAAAACGACTTTTCACGTTCGATAATACTACCAAAGCTTACGACATCGTTCTTTACGTCTTCATACTTTTACGACCGTTAACATCACGCATTTCATAGTAAAATATATTAAACATGCAAAACATGTATGCGGCAAGTAGTGACAGTATTATTGGATGTTTTAACTTATACCTCGAATATTTTAAAAGAATCTTTTAATATGTAAAAACCCATGCTGTATAAAATCGATAACTTGATGTAATGTAACTTGATGTAATTAATAAAATGAATCATTTTAATTTTTTATAATTTATTTTCAATCATGCAAATGTATATTGTCGGGTAACATATTTTAGTGATGTACAAAATTATTATACCCAAAAAAGGGAAAAAGTACTCTTTTTTTTTAAATCATTTGTGATTCAGTTTAATACTTAAGCTTGGCATTTTTATGGGGGGAAAAGTTATCTCAAGTAGACATAGATGATTTTCCTAACTTTAGAATAAATTTAGAAGTATGGTAACACGTATACCAAATTTTTCTAGAGAAATCTCCTTCGTCATTCATAATTATAGAGAATTGTGTGTGTGTGTGGTTGTACATGTACAAATAACTTTAATTTTACTTTCTACAACAGTAACTCGGGAGTAGTTTCCGATTATTGACGTCCTTGCTGAATTCAGTTTTTTCTTGATCTCAGGTATTTTTATCAAAAATGATTACAAGTATACTTTGTGATTTTCTCAAGGAAGCTGGTCTCGTAGTTTTAAACTCTAGTTGGGTGAGTTCGGTCTCCCTTGGGTGAAAAAAAAAAATTACTCTTCGTGAATTATCTAGTTATTTTTTTAAATCTAAGGATTGGGTAAAAACAAATGATGAAAGTATTTAAAATCATACAAGAAATTTGATCGTCTCTCCAGGGTATATCGACTTACAAGTCAAAAACCATTTTTTTGAAGAACAACTTACCTTCATATCGCTACTGGAGAAGGTAAAAGTCAGTCTAGGTAGTTAGACGGGTTGGGTATCTGGCTACGAAAGGGGTAACACCGAAATAATATTTATTAATATTTAAATACTAATATGACAATATTTTTAATAAAAAATGAAAAAAAAAAAAAAAAAAAAAAAAATCGCATTTTTTACGTTTCAAGTAAAATTGCTCTTAATCGAAAGAAGGACAGTGTTAAAGACCAGATTATAAAATTAAGTAAATGGAAGGAAACACAAGAATCTACGGATATTACTGCTCATCTAAATGTGCTGGAAAATTTTCAGAAGTTCGATGACCTCAAGACTGAGTATTTAGAGACTGTAACGGATAACGAAATCAATGAAATCGAAGTTTCTTAATATAATATATATAATATTATATTATATAAGGAATATAATTAATCGCAACGTTTGAAAAACTTTATATATCTGAATCAGTGATTTAAAAACATGAAAATTTTCCAATAAAGATAACTTTAAATAACACATCGATCAATAACTCCCGAGACTAACCCAGAGATGGCGCTCGTAGTAAACCAGTAACCAGGTCTTTCTAGAGTACTAACCTTTGCTTGAAACGTGTCAAAATTTTAAGTCGATCGGACCAGGAAAAAGGTTTTTTGAAGTGAAGTGAAAAAGGTTTTTTCCAAGTGGGTGCCGAGATTGCTTTCGATGGAACAAAAACAGCAACGAGTCGATGATTCAGAAAGCTGTTTATCGCTATTTACTCGCAATAAAAAAGATTTCTTGCAAAAAAAAAAAAAAAAAAAAAAAGATTTGGAAAAGCGTTGGAACGATTGTATCACCCTAAAAAGTGATTAACAAAAGGTGTTATGTTGATGAATAAAAAAAAAATTTTGCAAAAAAAATGTGGTTTTCAATGTTAGTCTCGGGAGTTATTGATCGATGAGTTAATATCCTGGACATTATTACAATTTAAGCCGTGTTCCAGTGATTACACATTTTACTTTAGGTATTCAAAAGGAGTATCTTAAATGAAGCAGTGAAAAAAATGCAAGAATTAATAACTTCTGCATATTCTGAGTATAGTGTAGGCAAATTACTATATGTACTCGTAATTATTGTCACAGAATTTTACATTTTGTTAATGTATAAAAAACATTAACAAACACATTTATTCAACTTAGAAAAATATTTTTAAGCTATGAAATTAAAAATATTTTTTTATAAGCTAGTTGTTTGCTTTTAAAGTATGTATGAATATCTATATTTCTCTATATTTAATTCAGTATTGCGTTGCTCAGTTATTTCAATTTTTGTTTATTTGTCGCCATGTTCGTTCACAATTAAAAATACAAGATTTAGAAGTAAAAATTATATCCTTACTTCATAACTGTAAAATTAGAAATGAAAATTCTAGTGACAATATGCATAGTCGTAATATAATTCTGGAAAAAATGAAGCCTCTACAAAAGTATCTATTAAAATGCTAGAAATTCTACTTCCTGTGTTTTCTGGAAACAAAATTGATGAATAGAGTTTATATTTAAAATTAGATTTCGAAGTTTTATTGAAGATACTAAAATTTATCAGGAAGTCAAAAATTGTATTGTTTGCGAGCACCTTTAAAAGGTGAAGTTAAAAATATTGAATCGCCTTCCAATCGCTTTTCAAAGCTCTTGACGAATGCTATGAAAACCAAAAATTAATAGTTGTAATAACATTAAGAATACAGTTAAATATGAAAAGCTAATTCAAGAGTCGACAAATGATTTAAGAAGATTTCTTGACTGCATTACAAAAAAACTTAAGAACCTTAAAATATTAAATTATGAAAAAGATAAATTATCAAATAGGTGTTACTTTTAAATATTATAATACAAAAGCTAGCAAAAAAAGCACGTAAGCAGATGAATTGTCACTTGTGAACAAATGAAACTCCAGATTTTGATGATTTGATAGAATTTTAAGGAAAAAAAGGTATTTGGTTTAAGTAGTATAATCGTAATCTTTTTTCGTTTGACCTAAATATTTCGAAAAAGATAACAATACTAAAATACCATTTGTTAAATCTTCTAGTGTAAATTCTGCATTATGTTTATTATGCAAAAATGTTCATGAACTGTACAAGTGTGAATAATTTCTTAGTCTTACTCCAGAAAAAACTATCTACGTCCGAATTGTTTTGGTCTACATCAAGTTGCACATTGCAGCTCAAAATTTAGCTGTATCACTTGTAAATCGAAACACCATTCGCAAGAATGAGTTTACATTGCGAGATCAAAAGTCGCACGATCCCTCTCCTGTAGGGAAGAAAGTAACGGCAAGAGTTCAAAAAGACAAAAAAAAAATAAATAAATAAATAAATAAATAAAACGAGGCGAATGGCTCACAAAGAGTGACGTTATGTTTCGCTTTGTAAAAATAGAAAAATTGTATTATTATAATGATTGTCGTTGTTTATATTTCTGTCAAGGATGGTCACTTTCAAAAGGGAAATGCAGTCCTTGACAGTGATAGTATGTGTTGATGTGTAACATTTAATTTTGCAGACTTGGTACATTTGAAAAGTTAACATTCCGATTTCGAGTCTTTCTGGTTGTGCGGTGGATATTAAAAACAAAATACATACGTTAATTGCAAATGACGATAGATTTTTTCTTCTGCATTAGATGCTTTGATAGTACTTAAGATTACTGACTTGTTACCATGGTTCTAAGCTAGACATTTCAAATTTAGAATTTCCGGCAAATATCAAATTAGTTTATTTATTATTTTTTGAACCTGGATAGATTGATTTATTATAGGAAGCAGAGCTCTTCTTTGAGTTACTAATGAAAGGTAGTAAAATTGTCATTGTTGTCCACTCGTTGACATTTCAGGAAACAATTTTTGGATATATATGTAGTGGTACCATAGAGGGCTCGCCAGAAACACAACATTGAGGGTTACTTACACAAGAAAATGGCATAGAAGAAACACTGAGAAAATTTTGGGAATTGGAATCAGTTTTAGATGAACCCAGTTTAAAATGTGATGAAGAAATTAAATGTGAAGAGCATTTTTAAACACATACCAAAGAGACGAAAATGGAACATACAACGAAAATGGAACATGCATTCCGAGACTTCCTATAAAAGAAAATTTAAATTTAGGGAAATCCTTAAGAATAACAAACTGAAGATTAAATAATTCAAGGAAGCGTATGTATTCAAATTGGGAAATATCTGCCCTCCATTTTAATTTCAAGGGGAAATATGAAAAGCTAAGACATATAGAGGAATTAATGGATATTTATTCGCTTCATTTAAAAAATGCCATGCCTCATCCCGGGATTTATAAAGCAGACAGCAAAACTTCAAATAGTTTTTAACGCATCTTCATTGTCCGCATATGGAGTGGTTTTAAGTGACTGCCTAAAAAGAGGGGTGTAGTGCAAGAAGACTGTTTCTCCATTCTCCTCAAATTTCGCCAACATAGAGCAGCACATTCACAGCTGATAATAAGAAAATGTGCCGACAAATATGGATTGATCCTTGTCAATGCTATTTGCAGTATATTTTGAGGAGAAAAGATTTCAAAGAAAAATCTAAGATATATGAGTTCTTAACTGTTATATTTGGAACGAAGTCTCCTTCATATTTGTCAACGAGTGTCTTAAAACAGCTAGCCATGATGGAAAAATAATACTTGTCTCCTTGTTTCTTCTGCTGCATTAAATGACTTTATATTAATGGCATTTTTACGGGAACTGATTATATCGTTTCTGTTATGGAACTGCAACAACAATTAACTGACATGCTGATATCCGGTGGCATGGAACTGCATAAATAGTACTCTTAATGAAAAAACTATGATGGAACAAGTTTCTTTTCATGATAAAGAATATCATTTAGAGGAAAGTAACTGGGTAATCATCAAGACCCTTTGTTTAAGATGGAACCTTAGAGAAAATAGCTTTAGTTTCACCTTCTTACTTAGTTAGAGCAAAATGCCCAAGTGCACTGTATTAGCAGAAATTTCTAGCATTTTTTGTCCCCTAGGTCTTATATAGGACCAGTAATTGTGCAAACCAAGACTTTCTATTAAAATTATGGTTTTTGAAAATAGACTGGGATTAAGAGCTTCCTCTAAACAGAGAAAAATCTAAGAGAGATTTAAAAGTCTGTTACCTGAATTTAGAAGATCTGTATTGATTGTGACGCAAAGAATTTGACTCTACACGGCATCTTCGAGGCAAATAAGGATACCTATGGAGCATCAATATATTTTCGTTATGTCGCTAGTTCAAATGAAGAAGAAGTGACATTACTTAGAAGAAAATCAAGAGTTGTATCAATTAAGATGTTAACAATTCCTAGAGTTGAGATTTGTGCAGCTGAGCTACTTTCAAAGCTTATTGCCAAAGTTCTGTTATCTGTGAATTTTGAAATTAGCGCAGTGCAATTATACACCGATTCCACCAAATGCTGACTTGGAATTATTCTTCACCAGATTTGCAGATAGTTTTCGTTTCTAGCAGAATTTCCCGCATTCAAGAGCTCACAAAAACTTCTGCTGAAAGTGGGTCAACATTGCTGCCAATCCCGAGGTTCTGATTTCAAGAAGAGTCTGTCCACATAAACTGAGGTGACAAGGACCAAACTTCCTTCATCAAGATATTGCTGAATCTTTCAGTGGACCCGACTCTCCTACTGATGACTAAGTTTTTTTTTTCACGTTTTTATAATAATGTTCAGAACCTTTGGAACAAAAAAAAAGTGGAACTTTATCTTAGCAAGAGCTACAAAATGGTAGTTATAATCTAGTTTGTACAGGCAAGAGAATTTAAGGAACACCTCAATAATTTACGCAAGGGTAATCCAGTATTACAGTTTAAGAGTAATCCAGTAGGCAAGTTTAAAGACTTGAATCCCTTCTTAGACAAAGGTAATATGTTAAGAGTAGGAGGGCGTCTCCGGAATTGCAACGCAAGTTCAACTCAGAAGCATCCTATGATCTTGCCTGCAAACTATAAGCTAGCATGATCGTAGAATATTTTCACACGAAACATCTTCACAAATAAAGCTTCAAATTTACTTTAATGTGTACGTAATGAACATTGGTCTCTAGATGGTAGAACCACTAGTAAATAAATTGTCCATAACTGATTATTTTTTTAAAGTTAAACCTATGACAGCAGAACAAATTATGGACAATTTGCCTAAAGACAGAGTAAATTCAAATTTTACTTTCAATAGTTCAGGTGTTGACTTTTGTGGACCCTTTTCTTATTAAATGTCGAGGACAAAGAAAGGGTTGTCTGTATTTATGTCTGTATCTTATTATGTTATTGTAATTTATGTATGTATTTTTGTTTGTATGGTAACTAAGGCAGTTCATTTATAGCAATATAGTGTGCAAATTGATGTTTGAGGAATTTATTACCACTGTAAAGATATTTTTGTTTGGAGGGGTAAGCCTCAAAACGAATGTTTAGTGATAATGCTACGAATTTCGTAGATGTAAATGCAGAGCTTAAGAGATTGTACAACCTAGAAAAAGACCTGATAATGAGCAGTTTAATTTTTTTAGCATAATAACGTATAGAGGAGAGATTCTTGCCTCCAAGAGCACCAAACTTCTGGGGCTTATGGAAAACAGGAATTAAGTCTGTGTCATTGGGCTATTCGCGGTTTCTCTTCACTAACCATGAGGACTTTTAATTAAGATTGATTGCTTTTGATAAACAATCTTTGCCCAACCAAAAATGAAACGTGAATATGTAAATAGAAAGCAGGTAGAAATAAAGTGAAGCAAGAGAGTTAGGAAATATATAAACTCCGATTGAGAGTCGTGATAGAGAGGTTGAAGGAGGAGTTGAAATAGGTGGAAAGAGAGGTTGAAGTAGGTGGTTGGATTAAAAGTTGAGTGATTCAAGAGATTTAGTTATTCCAGTGTTCAACAACTGCTCCAGAGTCTGAGTTGTAGTCGAGGAAGACTTAGTGGTAAGAATCTGTTAGATTATTATTGGTAGATTGAGTTAAGGTAGTAAAACCCTTGCCCGGGAGAGCATTCATAATTGTTGTTATATTAACAAGAAGTTAATAAATTGTGTAATTATTGTTATAACGTCTCTTTGATTGGCTTATTGAGTTTTAGTGTTTAATCATTGAGTTTAGCTATGGCACAAGAGGCAGCCGTTACAAGTCTTTTAAAAGTATCATTTCAAAATAAGGTCGAAGGGAATTCTATATTAATTTATGAATAGTTTCTTACTTTCATTTGTCAGATTGAGGGAATTTTAAAAATTCGTTCTCTTAAACTTTTTTTTGATGACTTGGAGGACCTGGAAGTATAACTTCTGGTCATTTTCTTATAGGTCGAGTGATAAATGCCATTGCTGAACCTAGTATAACGAATATTCTCAAAAAGTCGATTTAAATATTCTTAAAGGACTGCAAAAGTGGAGCAAACTATTTAGAAGCTGTGGCAAAATAATCATTTAAATACTTTGCAACAAAGAAATAAGCGGATGATTTCGAAGAATAACATAAAATTGGGATATGGTAATTGTAAAGAAATATAGCCTTTTCCCACTTGTAATTGAGGTTTGGGTAGCATTGTTGACATTTTTGTTGGAGAAGACAATAACAGCAGAGTGGTAAATATAAAACCCCAAAATTGTATCTTTATAATATCTTTATCAAAAATTGTTGTTTTACCTATGGAAAAAAGAGATCAATTTGATCAATTTAAGAATATTGTTAGTTTTATTTCAGCTTGTTATTATATTTTTTTTTATAGAAGATGTTTTGTTTATTTTATATTTATTGTACATAATTATATGTATCTGTATTTCATCTACTCGTGTGTTCCAATTGTTTCAAGTAGATAGGGTTTGCGTTAAAAATATTGAGGCAGTATTTGCTTTCTCTTTCTCTCTCTCTCTCTCTATTTTACTTGTTATCATATATAATTATTTAACTAGTAATGTTTGTGAATAAAGTGTATTTTTCTTTTGTGAAGGGGATTACCGAATTGAGAGCACTTGTATATTATTATTTTATTTTAGTTGTACGAATGGAAAGTATTTGTGTATTACTCTTATTGCAGTTGCATTTATGCTTTTGTGTAAAATGGTTGTACTATATTTCCTGAAAATTTTATTTCTTTGGGGGGGGGGGGCGGTTTGTTAAATCAGATGTCCTTTCTCTTGTATTAAACCAGATATCTAGTTTTTGCGATTGTTTATTAACTTCTCATTGAGAAGCAACACGAGGGCTATTGGTGATGAACAATGGTTGAGTTATGAGGACCACATATGAGCTGACACATCTCTCTCCAAATTTCTACACCACTCCATTCGGAGGATTTGGGAACTCGACCAGATTTATTGTGTCAGTCTCTTTAGTGGCATCAGTCTTCAGTGGCGGGTCTTTAGCGGCATTAGGGTTCGAGCCTACGACTCGGCGAAAACAACGCAGGTCGCGAGTCTGTGACCATGACCACTAGGCTACCGCTGCCACGTATTAAGCCAGAGAGGCTCAATGAAAGGCCACAAGTTGGCGCTCTTCTTGTTCCAATATAGTTAGAAAAGAATAAATTCTGTTTGTTTACACGGTCTATCTTAGTAAATTTAGCGAACCTTAATTACTTATAAAAGTAAAAGACGTCAACGCGGAAAAAATTATTTTTAGATTATGAGTGTATAAATGTATCATTTATTTTCCTTCTGTCTCCTCAGTTTTATGATCAAAGATTATATAATATCTCTCTCCATCTAATCAAGGACTTATACAACACACAGATGAAACTACACGTATCTTTCTCCACGTATTTTCTCTTAAACAAATACATCTTAAAAAGAAACTATTTATTCAAAGAAAAAGAGAAGGAAGGAATTGAAGAAATATGCTTTTGACAAATCTAACTATTTGGCTACCATCGATAATGTATGTAAATTATATACATAAATATGCAGTACATTATCAAAAGTATTCGCACACCTGACTCTCTGGCAAACAAACTTTATTCTTGAATATCTTATGGGTGTTTGGCTCTCTTTTTGCTTATGTAATAACGCGTAGTCAACTTGGAAGGTTTTTGTCAAACCATATCACCTTTTAATTTTTTTTTTTTATAAATTTAGAAACTGATGAAGTATTTGAGTTTAATTTACACATGACACATCAAATTTGTTTCACCCTGAAAGAGTTAAATATACAAAGGATGAAGAATAAATGAAGATTCGTCAGGCTTGTCTAGTCTCTCCTCGACTGTTTTATCATATACACGAATTCTATTTCATTAACAGCGGTATCATTATAAAACGTAATTTTTTTTTAAAACACTTAATATAAAATTTACAAAAACATTATATAATCGAGGACACTCATATATTTCATAATTACAAAACTAATGATTAATTTCAAATTCAAAGCCCTTTTATAAAATGCATTCCCCCCCCCCCCCAAAAAAAAAAATCCTTTTCCTCCCAAATGTTTAATCCTTTAGTAACATTATTTGACTGCGTGTATATATATATATAAATCGGAATAATCCATAAGTAATTCCATTCAACACTTTAAAACAATCGATTATGGATACAGATAAATTATTGATATTCTGAGACTAGAATTATTTATTTATTTTTTTGTTGCAGTCTAATACGCTTCTCCGAAATTACAAGGTTCATTCATTAAATCTTTAGAAATTCTAAGAGATGGTGCTCATAACATAGAAAACGGTTTGTTTTAGTAAGAATCATGACTCCCTAAACAGCTGTTTAAGTCTCAGTTACTCGTATCCTTTATCTTGCTGCCTATCGCACCTCAAAAATTCTTCGCTATATCTTTTCTGGCCGACGAGACTATCTTTGCAACTCAACGTTAAGATTTTTGCTTGAGTTCCGGAGTAAAATGATAAATCCAGGTCTCATCGAAGGTGACAACTCGACGCAAATTGACGTCGTTAACTCGAAGCGGCAGCAATAAAAAAAAAATCAACAATATACGTAGCAAATGACTACCAAATCAAAACTAACTTATGGATCAATGCCAAAATTGTTTTGGCTCTGTTTCACAGATGGCTGCACACAATGGTAACAACAATTTACTTTAACGATCCCATCTGTCTTCAAATAATAGAACTTTTTGAACCACCCTCATATTCTATTTTGAAGTGAGAATGGAATGCTTATATCAAATTGATTTCCTACTATATCAGCAATAGAACTTTTGTACATGAAGAATTCTATATTTGAAATTAATATAAAATATTCAACGAGTTTCCAAATTTGATTTAGAGAAATGTGGTTGTTTTTAAAGCAAGGTCGATGAAAGATGTATTTCGCGAAAAAATATTTCTGTGAATAATTAGCTGAAGGGATATCAAATGTTTTACAAATTTTCAAAAAAAATATTGAAATGCTTGTGAAGTTTCAAAGGGATTTAGAAACAATGATATAATATACCTGAGAACTTTGTAGCTTTTATTCTTATCTTATATCATTATGAATTCACACACAATAAGCCACACACACACACACACACACACACACACACACACACACACACACACACACACACAATACTAATATCATATTATTGTTGACACACACACATTATATATATATATATATATATATATATATATATGTGAGTGTGTAACAAATAACATTACTTATATATATTTCTTGATTCAAGAAGATTATCTTCGAGGAGCTTAGGTAATCCAATTTTGTAATGAGTTGAGTAATTTCTGTTAGGGTATTTTTTTGAATTGACATTTGGAATTAATTCCGGTGAAAATATAGAATCATATCCGTTCTTTCTGTTTCATGTTGTTATAGACAGCGTTTTTTACGTCAATAAAATTTCAATTTAATTTTTTATGAAGAATGTTGCATTGTTTAAATTTCCAATAGCCAATTGTTTCTACCATTCCAAGAATATATTAAAAGTTAATGGCCAAGTGTTTCACAGGATATGTTAGACAACTGCAGACAATTCGAAATCTAATCTTTTTTACAGTAATTTAACCACATTTCGCGTGAAGTTTTAACTCAAAGTTAAGTGTTGCGTGTTAAAATAAAAACCTTAAAAGAGGTACGCATATGAATATATCTATTATTAAGTGCTTAAGGCCTACACTGTACGGATTTGGATATTAGAAAGTGTATCAAATAATTTGTTGCTAATGGTTACAACGTTTTGTTGTATTCATATTTAAATATTAAATTCTTAGGTGCGTGTGTTGAGTAAATACAAAGTAATCTGTGTAAACAAAGAATACGCAAACTGTAGCAAATAGGACTACTGAAATACAGAAAAAAGAATAATGTTTAATAGATTCTTGTCGTTTATATATTTATATGGGACCAAAAACACATGCATTTGCTTAATTTTAACTGTCCACAATTCCTAACCCCAAAATATTCAGATATAGGCGCTAAAAGCTCAATTATGTATAGTACAAATTATACAGAAATAAACAATTATGCCACTTATACAATGAATTCTACTTTTTAATGATTTCAACATAAAATATTCATAAAAATTAATTAATTAAAGAGAATGGAGTAATATTTTGATGTAATTGTATTCAAAAGAAGCAAAATAATAAATGGTATTTTTTAATTATTATGTATAGTACTTAATTATTAAAAATAACAATAAAATAAAAGTATATATGTATACATATATATAATAAAAAGTCTCGTAAGAAGTAGATCAATAAATATTTTTTCATGTTTGTAGACGAGAGACTGACTCCTTTATAAAATGCTCGAAATATTTGAAAACCCTTTTTAAATTAATTGTTTTGTTATGAATAAGAGCCCTTTGTTATTTAACAATGTTTATTGAATTTAAGTAGCTTAAAATTTATGTTTGTGTTTATTAATCAGATTTTACAGGTAATTTTTTTTCCTTTTTTTATTTTATCATAATGTGTATATAAGAAGAAATAAAAGAAAAACAATCCACCAGCTAATCAAGCCCTTCATATGCGATATAGCACTGAAAGATATATTAATTTGAAATATATGGGCACATTAAATAATTAGATTCTTGTAAATTATAATTCACTCAAAATATTTTGTGACTAAAATTTCATAAATATTTGTAACTCCTCCCTATCATTTATTTCCAAATCTAAGCAGTCACTGAATATCACGGTCAATGATGAGACAAAAGGATGAAAATAACTCAGCTTATTTATAAACAAGTTATGAATATGTAGTTTTACTCTCTCTTGAGTCCACTTACCCTCAACACGCCTGAGCTCTAATTTGGAATAAAAATCAAAGTTCTCACTTACCGACTTACTAGAGTTCGAGTGAGTTTAATCACATTAACATGGAGTTCGAGAGATCTCTGCAGCTCCCATTAATTTGAACTCACACTAAATAGCCTTTACTGTTGATCTGCTATGGATGTAATGTTACACTCTCTATCATATAACTACTAACTACCAACTCCAATACTCAATTCTTTGTCGCTTAGATAGTATCTCATCAAATCTATTCACTACACTTTTTAAACTCAGTTTAATCTGTGTATATCCCGTTTCATTTGACTGGAAAGGAATTGGAAATTTAAATAATATCAGAAAGTAAACACAGATGTTAGTTGAAGAGAAAGTCTCGAGTAGCCCAACGCTGTACATTGCTCTATTTTATAGAAGCCATAATATTTCCTACAATTTTTTAAAAGCCCCAGTTTAAATTGATTTCGAATGCATGAATTAATTCATTTATAAATTGAACAAAAGAGTAAATAAATGTATCATATAAATATTTACTTATCTTTCATCATTACCTACCCGTAAAAAGAAATAGAAGTTCAAAATTGACAGACTGTTGTGCTAAAAAATATTTCATGCTAAATAAATGAATTGGATTTTTAAATGCCTATATGTTGATACTTAATTCTCCAGATAAATAAATCGAATTTTAATCATTAAATTAAAGAGTATATTATTAAATAATTACAAAAAACCCATAAGTGAAGCTTATTAACTTATGTAAATTGCTGATTATAATATTTTTTACAAATAAATTGGTAGGATTTATAAGTATCCAGAGAGTATTCATTACTTATACATTTTACTGATAAACATATACTTATAAATTTCAAAACGTTATATAATTGTTACTAATAACACTTTTTTCCCTCGATTCAACGGTAATTAACTTTAATTCAAGCGGTGGCTCGTAAAGTTAAATAAATAACTGTGAATAGCTCTCTTGTTAAAAAGAAGAGAGAACTAAATAAATAAATAAGAAGCGAAGAAAGTTCCATGACTTAAAAAAATAGAGACTAAAATTAAATCTCGAGAATGTAGTTTTTCTTTCGGAATATTGTAGGCCGCGACTTTTTGTTTAAATTTAGCTGTAGACGATGCCGGATTGAGCTTCTGTTTTTACCCGCAGACGATTTTCACAGTTTGTCTCTAGAGGAGTTTATCAAACATTACGACATACAGTTTGGCAACTTTCCCGCGAAAGAAAAAGAAACTATCAAGCAAGCAAACAAACAAATAAATGGAGAACTTGCATTGCAAGTCGTCTGACTAATTGAATGAGTTCAAACGATAATTGCTTCCCGGAGATTTTCTAGCGCCTTTTTCCAATATTAAATGTCAAACTTGTTTTGAGAAAGTTAGCGCTCTCTAGCGATTTATTTTACTTCATCTTCGAGAGAGAGGAAAGATTATCAGCAAAAATAAATTGAATATTAAAAAAAAAGTGACATCTTTTAGTCATTCATTTTTACATCACGAATATTATAAAATGAGATTTATTCAACTTCGATTAAGTTAATAAGTTTTCTTTCTCGTGTTGCTCCATGTTATTAAAAATGTTTTTCAGAGAAGTACGTTTTAGTATAATTAACTGACTTTACAAGCGATAAGTTCGAATAAAAATGTCCCTCTTTTTGGTACCTGAATGTAATTTTATCTAAATATCATGACACTATGAAAGTGAATGCGTTAAGCAGATAATTTTTATGTTGCTCGATAATTTTCTTTGCACTTTTGCTGTTTGGATGAATGCTGTTTATTATCAGCAAATTATTTTTGTTTATATGACAGCGGAGAAATCTGTAAAAAACTTCATTAAAACGTCTGACTTTTTCTCTAGGAATACACAACAAAAAGGAATACACAACAAAAAGAAATTAAGATATATACAAAGTGGAATTCTAAGCTATTTTAAAATTCTGTGATTTTGTCATCATAAAAACTGATTTTGTCATAATTTGTTAAAATAACAAATATAATATTGAAATAAGCTTATTTCATTATTAAAAGAAAATAATGTATACTATAAACATTTTAATAAGCTTGGTATATAATCAGAATTATCTTTTTGATTTAAAAATAATCGTAAAATCTGAAAATAATTTTAGAGAGAGATTGTATTTATAGTATTCTGATGTAAAATTTTGGTCTAGAGTTTCTTAATAATTATTTAACTTTGGAATAAAATCACATAAAATGTAACATAGAAACTTCATTAATTATTTTTTTATTTAAATATATTCATATATTTTAGCGTTAATAATTAACTGGTCAGAGTACTTATAAACCATAGTACAAGTATTTATTATTACAAAAAAAAAACATGTTTTATTTTATAAATTACACCTATTAATAATAATGAACAGTTACTGATAAAGTGAAGCTATGTTTAGAAACTACAATTTTTCTTACCTCGATCTATATCTGAAAAACAAGACTAATTTTAAAAAAATCAATTTTCCTTCTTTTTAAAAAATAAGTCAGTTGTTTAACAGTAAAATATTTATGTTATTCCATTGCGAATAAAACTCATCTTTCTTTCTTCAATAAAATAATTTTGTGATCTTTAATTTTAAAACAGTTTTTAAGTATAACATTTACAAAAATTAAAAATGTCCTTTGCATATTGCATGCTTTTCACCAATCAATAATATTTTTTATTTGAATGAAAATCTGTAGATAAAAATTTCTGCAATCATCCGTTCTAAGCATAGAATACACCACACTAATTGAAAAGTTCATATAAATCTAATTGTTTGCATTTTCGATTTTGAATAATATAAATCTAATTTCTCAGAGATTTTCATTTTGCGTAGCAGAAATCTAATTGTTTGGATTTTTAATTCTAAACATAAATCGAATTTTATACGTTTGCATTTTCACTTATGAATAAAAATAATCTGCTCTATATGGTATATATACAGGTGTTCAATAAATAACGGTGCAAACTTTAATACACATAAAAAGGATTGAGAGTTGCATAGCAATCCTTCACCGGAAACATCATAAGAAAGCGGTAGCAGAGGTACAAGTAATGAAAGGACACGAGACAGAGATTACCAGAAACATTCGTTGAATATATTTGTTACGAACACTATAGTAGACTATTTTATTTCAAAATGTGACAGGATATGTTTGAAGTTTCCATCTTTTTCAAAGATGCATGTGCTACACCGATGTCCAGAGAGAGAGAGAACTTTAGAACTATTGAATTTAAAACATGTTTTGTACTTAAGTCATGGCACAATGGGAAACTTTTTAATCGAAGAGTGATGAATTTATTTTATTTTCACACGAAAGGAGGTAGATACATAGGGCTTAGCGGTGAATGCAACACATTTCTACTCACGCTAGTAATTAGGTGAGAAGTGACAGAAAATTTTCCCTGTTTGTTTCTACAGGGAAGTTGAATGAAGGATTATGCAGATCACATGTTAAGATATGTAGGGATCTTTAGATATTTTACATTGAGTCTAATTTTCTGATAGGGAATATCCCCATTTGTTCAGGAAATGCTGATTTTAACATAAATCCCATGATGCATAAATTAAAAGATTAAGAGGAATTGTATCAGGAAATGAAGATGAACTCCTTACTGTGACAATTAAAGTGTAGGATAAATTAAGAAATTAAATTTAAGTGAAATCATTACACACAAGTGTGTGTGTGGCATATATATATATATATATATATATATATATATATATATATATAGTGAGTGTGTTATAACATAAACACTTCAAAGAACAAATACAAAAAAAAATTTGCAAAGAATTTTATCTCCTGTCTCTCATGAGATAAAATTTTTTAAGATCGATAGATCATTAAGTCAGAGAATAATTTTATTCAATAAAACTCAATTAATTATTTTATAAGGTTTGCTTATTTAATAAGATAATGGACTCATAATTAAAGCCTTTTTTAAAAATTATGACATATTTACTTCACCATTTAAGCTAATATAGTTATTGTCAACTATAAAAATAAATTTGCTATTTTTAATGTAATAATTGTTTTTCTGAATTAAAAATTTTCCGTAATTTCTAAGTAACTGGTTCAGCGAACCATTTACTGTATATATATATATATATAATAACTGCTCAAAATTTACCTGATTCTTTATAAAATTTAGGTGTTAAAATATGTATGGATATTTAATGTTATTAATTTCAAAATCTTTTTTTATACATTGCAGTTATTCTCTTATTAATTCATCAGTCACAATTTTTATTTTCAATAAACGCATTATTTTCTTAAGCTCTTAATTATTCTTCTGTACTTTTTATAATTTATGCGTTATTACTATATATATACATATATATATATATATATATATATATATATATATATATATATATACATGCTTGATTGCATACATATAATTTTGAAATAAATAAAACTTGTTTATTCAACGACTTTGAAGATGTTTTTAAGACCTTTAAAGAGACCCAGTTTTGCAGGAAGTGGAAAAAATTAAAGTCAAACATTTATGATTATTATAAACATTTTATCCAATTTACTCGGTTATATAACAATAATAAAATTTAATACTTGAAAGCTCGAAAATTCTGATAATTACTTTTTAAATCTTTTTGTATTTAAGCAACAGTACTTATAAAATAATACAGAAGATTTAAAAAATCTTACATTAAACTACATTACGCGTAATTAAAAATGCTCAGTAATTAGATTGATGTAATTATATTAATATTTCAATTGTATATTTTAATGGATGGTTTTTTTTAAGAGAATGGAATATACAGGTAGATAACTTAAAGAAAAGCATGTCGATAATCACCATTTTTCAAAAATTTTATAAATATTATTCTTTACGTAAGTTGCAATTATAATGATGAGTAATTATAGTTTTTTTGTTCTAATTTATTTTTAAATAATTATACCAAAGTAAGCATTTTGAAATTTCTCAGAGATATGAATCCTGCCAATGAAAATTCGAAAGTTATAAATTCAATTCGTTTTTTGCATTGAAGTAAAAGCAAAATACATATGTTTAACCCATTTCTCTACCTTACAGCAACATAACTGTTGACCATTGTATTTAAAATACGAATTTGAAGGAGTTTCAAAGAAAGAGAGAAAGAGAAATATATTATCACCAAAATAACTCACACACAATTTATTTTTTATATAAAAAAAAAGTTATGTAATATGAAAAATAAAAGGTAGCTTTCTCAAAGGAATGTTGACAGTGAAAACTTTTATGGTCATGCATGTATATATTTAAATACATTTTATGCATGTTTTTATCATGTGAGGATAGGACATACGTTTAACAGTCTTTTTCCCTATGAGGTAGTCGTAACAGTTCTCTCATTTTAAGAATACAAATTAAAAACTTCCTGAAACAACTCACATTTTGACTTCTCATTAAAACAAAAACTTTAAGTGACTTAACAAAAACCAAAAAAACAAGGTTTTTCTTTCTCTAAGATAACGTCAGTTAAAATCATAACGTGTAGATGTGCTTTCTCTTCTACATTTTCCTCAAACATCTACGATTCATATTCAAAACATTGTATATCTTGGTCAAGTTCATGAAAGTAGAACACGAAAATGAAATCTTTATATCTCAGAAGAAGAGTAAAGTTCTTCATCCCTCCCCTTCCAGAGCTTTTCCTTGAGACTTGTTTTCAAAGGCAAAAAAGTGAAGTGTCTGCAGAACTCTGGAAACGACCCTGGTGTTAAAGATGAACAGCTGTCTACGTTACTGAGTCACTCCTGCTCTGGAAGCTCATGGTTCTTAAGAAAATATTAACGCCAACAAGAGAGCTGGAACGTGCCCAGGTTGTTAAAGAAGATATATTGTTATTAGTTACTGTAAATGAGAGCTATCTGGGAAGAAAACATACATGGTGTTATGAATTTCAGTACTTAAATCCATTTTACGATGATGTAGCTGAAAAGTAGACTCGAAATTCGAGTATTTTTTATTTTTATTTGAGTGTTTAGCAAAGGAATGTTGAGATTACCAAAAGGACACAACAACGAGTTATTTAAAATGTATTTTTGTGCTAAATTTATTGCATAGCTTTTAGTAAATAAATCAAACAGTGGTATTTAGTACTTTATACAACTGAAAAAAATAAGAGTATCAAAATATTTTTTAAAAAAAGGAATTCAAGTCACTAAATATCAATTGTACTAATGGAATCGAATGAAGGAAATTAAGTACTTACAAATGGTAGAAAGTTATTAAATCGAATAACGGAAATGAATATCAGAAAAAGTAATGAAATCGAATGATGAAAACGATTATCAGGTTTTAAAAAACTACATTTAAAAATGAATGACAAAAATGAATCACTTACTTTTTTTTTTTTAAATCGCGTGTAAACATCTTATTAAATTATATTTATCGAATTCATTTCTCCATCGAATAATGATTTATTCTGATGCTCATGGGAATTTGAAAATAATTACTTGACTAAAAACTTGTTATCAACATTGTAACTTTTAATGTATCTTGTTATGTAACAAGATACATTACAAAGTAACTTGTTATATAAGCAATTGCAGGACACAAAAATATTATTACTTTTTATTATTATTCCCACTTATAGCATATTTAGCGAAACTTTGAGAACTTTTAATTTCGAAGGAAATAAATATATTTTATTGAGTAAAATTATAAAATAATAATATTCACAACACCTTTGAACACGCTTTCTGGAAATTAAATAATAAACTAATAATTGCTTATTTGCTAAATAATTGTTATTTGAAATGTTTTTTTTTTCAATACTTTATATTAACAAAAATGAATAAATAACTGCTTATTTGCATTTTAAATTGTTAATCCATTAATTCTATTTTTTATTTTAAAAAATTATTTCTCTTTTTTCCCCTTCAAAATTGTTTGCAACAAAACGATTGCTCTTCATTTATTTTTTGCTGAATAGTTGGTTGTATTTCTTTCACATCGCAACTCTTCAGATACGCTCTGTTTAATTTATAACTGCACATTTTATACGCTTAACTTTTTTGTTTTGTTTTGTGATAGGATTATGTACATCATTGAGACAATCTCACCTATTTAAATATAATTATTGCTAAAAATTTGAAGGAAGACTTAAATTTTAGTTTGAAGCAGATCTTCAGATTTTTTTAACCAATATTGCTGTGTGACTAAAATAATAAAACAAACTTTAAGATATTTTAGCGTCCGTAATAATTTGGAACGTGAGGTATCAGTACAATGTCCCGTCCTTGTTACCTGGCAGAGATTCAAACCATTGCGCAATTTTAATGTAATATTCATCTTATTAACTGATCTAAGTAAATAATAAATGATGAAAAATTTCGCAATTTAATTAAATTAGAATTATTTCATTAAAAGTACTCTGAAAGGAAATGCATTGTATTTCTTTCAATATACCCAAATAAAGGTGACAACTATTATTAAATAAAACACATATATACATTTACTCACAATACTAAAAACATAAAGAATCGTTAAAATTAATTTTCCTTAAATAAAGGTTGCGCTTACTGTTTTCAATAAAGCTTAAATTCATCTGTGAATTAATTATCATCAACGCACTTAGTAAGAGTTCTGCTTTTATCCATTTATACAGCTGTATTGAAGAGAATAAACTGAAAATATTTAACACGAATTTCCATGTTCAATAGACAAAAATTAAGTGCACATTTTGCATTTGTTAAACACAATAAGTTAAGAGCGAATAAATTACAAGGACAGGTTGGTGTTATCAAATGCAATTCTAGTTTAGAACCTTTACCCTTTAGATAGTAACAACTCAGCATAATTATTTTTGCTCGTGTAATGTTATTTATGGGTAGCATGTTTTAATGCCAGGTCTTAGTTTGACTGATTAGTTTTAGGAAATAATAACGTTATTGTATCTTCAAAGAAAAAATTCTGCCATTACATTTTTTTTAGTGTTAAGATTCATTAAAATATTAACGTTATTGTATTTTGTTTAGATTCAATGTATGGTTATAATCGGTAAAACAACAATTACCTTGAAATTATCGACGAAAAACATTCTTTTCAAACATGTAAGGTTTGTTCAATGATAAGTATCGGAATTAAAGTTAGAAAAAGAAATTTATTGAAAATATATATACAGAGAGTTAATAATTTTCAAAATAGGACCATCCAACATCAAAACACCTCCAACAACCCTTTTTCTAGTTTTTATAATACCCTAGAAGCCGTTAACTGTAAGGCTGTTCAGGCATCCGTTGAAGACGCATCAACAGCATCAGTCGTCCCAAGCGATGCCCTTTCAGGCGTTTATTTATTTTTTTAAAACTCTCAGGGGAGGAGGGAATAGGAGGGAGCTAGATCTGGAATGTTAGTGGTTAGGCAGTGTTTCGTCAATACTTATCTCTCAAGTCCTGACTTGTGACTAGGAGCTTTGTCGTAGTGGAACATTCTGGTATCGACGATTTCTTACGGACGAGGTGGGTCCTAATCCTCAAACGTTCGAGTACTGCATAAAATTTGCTGTTCTCTGCTTGTCCCGCAAGCGCAAGCTCTTCATGCATCACAACTTAAGCACCAAAAGAAAACAAGAGCATCACATTCTTCCCTGCCATTTTTGAGTTTTTAATACTATTCAAAAACACGTACATGGTATCCTCCTTGTAATTCTGAAGGAACATATTAAAATTTTTCATATCAGATTTGTTTAGTTTTACTCAAAATATGATGGTACAATGCTACACTCGATGGTTCGAGACATTTTCATTCTTTCTTGACGAAAGCACTAAAAATACTTTCACTTTGGGCAAGATTTACGCATTCCAACGTCTCTAAGATAACCGACCTGGATATCTTAGCTAACATCATATCCCCCACTACCCGTTCCAACCATAGAGACCACTATACACCCTTTCCTAATGGCTGGAAAAAATCAGTCTCGATACTTAATACTTAATGGACAAACCAAATATGTTTGAAAATAATATTTTTTTGTTTTACTTAATGTATGTATATTTAGTGGCTATATTTTGATTCCTAATTTTTTTGCATTTTTAGGGTATTTTTTTACGTTGTAACACTGGCTACTCACGCATTATCTCTGAAACTAACATCTGGGGTTTCTTTCAGATTTTATATTTAAGTTCCCAATTTCTTCCAAATCAGATGAAATATGATTATGCAAACTACGTAAATTTTGGAAGTGGAGTGAATAGAGATACGTATAATGAAGTAGAATAAAGAAACAGAGCTTTGAATTGAACAATAAGATTATAGTAATAAGAAGGGTATTAGTATGATGTGCGCGAAAGTCTTCAAGTGTGTATAGTGGATTTGATGAAATTAGGTCTCATTGCTAATGGATAAGCAGTTGTAGGAGGTACTCACATCGTATCCCGGTAAGCGTATTCTTTGATGAGTAATAGAAGTTTTTGGTACTCGTAGATATCCTCTTAACTGTGGGAGCATCTCCCTTACTTTTGGATTAATAAAAACTATTTTGAATATAATTGACTATTTTAATTAATTTATATGTGCTTGAACTTAAGTTGAAATTTAAATCTTGTGATTAGAGTAAACATTAAGATGACAGATGTTACGGGTAATAGGATACTGTCACAACGTTCCTAAAACATTAAAAATGTTAACATCATAGAAAAGATGTTAACAGTTTTTTCAGAACGAAACGACAAATCATATTAACATCCCAATAATTTAAACAAATTAATGTAAATAAAACGATCAAAAATATATATTGTTTGTCATACTGCGCTCATAAAATTTAGTAACATTCTATGATACTTGGTTGAAAAGTAACGCTTCTATGGCCATAACTTTTTTACTTATCACCCGATTCTTATGCTACAAAGTTGCATGTAACTTCAACTTAATTCACCATTTACTTGTTGGCATACTATCCATCCCTTTCAAAACTTGATCCAATGCGTGACTAGTTAGGAAAACCCGTCGGAGAAGAATTACGGTTGTTGTTGTCGACATTAGGCTTTGATGGCAGCTTTCACCTCGACGTCAGAAGGAAAGTGATGTCCCTTGAAGTGGTATGCTATTTTTCAGAAGAGGAAAAAGAAGTAAGGAGAAAGGTGGGTACAATGATGCCTCTCTGCTTCAAACTCATCTCCGTGTGAGTCGCCCTCTTCTTTAATTCTGAGCACACCAACTACATTTGAGAAGAAGAAAAAGAAATGCATAACATAAAAGACATACGTTGAAAAAGTTATGGTAATGGAGACATCACTGACAAGTGATGCCTCGTTTAAATATATATCCCTAGTCCTTTTTTAGCACGTAAGTTTTAAAATAAATTCAACATTAAAGTATATTAAAATACTCTACACTCAGAAAGTTGTTGAATTCAGGTTATGATATTAATATTGAAGCATTTTTCTTTCTGCAAAGATTCTTCAAATTTTATTACTGCGCTTTAAGATTAGGCAAAGATAGTTTTAAACAAGGTTCTTAATAAATTTTTTTAAAAAAGTAATTTTATATAATTTTTTTTAAAAAAAATCTTGTTTGAATGTTTGCTAAGCCATTGACTCTTCAGTAGAGATTTTAGAAAGAATAATAGCATTTTTAATAAAAATATTTTTACAAGATCAGATTTTGACATTTTAAACAATTATGAAATGCATTCTTTCATTTATGCACCAGAAGCAAACGCAACTGGATCAAAACAATTCAACTTCGTATAAAACTCAATTTCTAATTTTTCAAAAGCCAGCTCTAATTTACAGAAT
This sequence comes from Nephila pilipes, assembly GCA_019974015.1. NCBI lineage: Eukaryota > Metazoa > Arthropoda > Arachnida > Araneae > Nephilidae > Nephila > Nephila pilipes. The sequence goes on along the minus strand of BMAW01021428.1, from coordinate 46,076 downwards.
TTCTTTCATTCAGCTATTTCAAATACTTTAGCTTCACATGATTGATTCTTCCGAATAAAGACGAAATAGCTGCATATTTAGAGGGAAAAAAATTAAAAAAAAAAAAAAAAAAACGCACAACCAAGGCTTTTTTGATCCCTTTTTTAAGCTCGGCATTCTTCTGAAATAAATCCCTCCTGAAAAGAAACCATATGTTCCTGAGGCATAAGCGTGTTTGACTTATTTTAAACAAGAAAATAAATGAAGGTAGACGCTTGTGAAGGATTCGCTTAACATTGTTGGTTAAAAAATGTTGGCCGCTCAAAAGAGCCTCAAATTTCTGCCAGCTTAACGCTTTTCAGATAAGTTACAGCTGACACAGCTCTGGAAAGAGGTCTGTTCTCGCACTGAAACCTAGTAACGGTGTCTAGAGCTCTAAAAGAATGCCTCCATACAAAAATGAAGAGAAACGTCGGCGTTTATTAGGATCCAGAGAAAAGAATTTAGCCGAATTTAAAAAGGAGTCAAATTATTTCTAAATTTTTTTCTCAAAAATGATAAGATACAAACTGTGAGTTGTAGCTGTATATTAACATAAGTAGTATTATAAGAGAATTACATTTAGTTTAACGTAGATATGTTAAATATACAGAACTGGTGTACTTTTATTGCACAATTAATTACTAAAATATCATAAATTTAAAGTTAAATTAAATGATTAAAAATAATCTTCAATAAATTAGCAATGAAACAAATAAGGAAATAGCGAAACAAAAATAAATTAATAATGGAAATTAATAAAATTATATAAATAAATGTAAATAATAATATGTACTTTTATGCACAATAATTAATACTGAAGTAGGTTATAGTATTGAGCAGAGATGTTGAATTTGTTTCATTCTAAAATTTCTCTAAAATTCTTTTTTATATCGTCTTGTACAAAGGCCAAATATACCCGAATTGTATTTTCTTGTCTGAATAACATCAGTTTCACTAAAAGCCTTTAAATCGTTTGAATGAAGATTTCTTTTTACTGGAATAAAATGTACTATTTTAAAAGCAGAGAATTTTACAAATATATTGGGGAGGTTTTAACATATTACAAATTTGCAGTGTTTAACGTCCGTCTTTAATGGGATTGAAACGAGAGCTTTCCAGAATAAGACTTTTAAGATAAACTAGTCTACTATCAAAAGAATAATAAGAAAACAAGTAAAACTCACGTCTCTTACAGTCAAATAATAGCGAAGCAATAGCCACAAGTAAAATTCGTCAGTCTATAAATTTAAGTAAGTGAAAGTAAATTATGCATAGATTATCCATTTCTCTAAATAAACGAAGATTGCTTTGCCAACAACTCTTTGATATGTTCAGTAATAATTTAGTCACATAGAGGAAGAAAAAAATAATTTTTTAATATTTGGCTTACACCTTGATATTCAATCTTCCCCCTTACTCACCCCATAAAAAGTAATACGGAGGATTTTTCCCGATTGACGTCATAGAAAATGTTGTAATGTTGCTTTTGTTTTGTATTTTTACGGTAGTAAATTGATGAGAATTATCATTTTATTAGAAATTAATCCATTATTAAGAGATGAAATTAATTTTGATTAAAAAAATTACTGTATATGAAAGTTACTTTTTACAATTAAGGGGACTTAGTACCTTTCGAAATCAAAAGTAGGACATTTTGATACACTTTTTTCGATTCATCATATATCAACCATTTTTGTTTATTTTAATATGAAACTTTGTCAGTTTGTGTAATAAAGTGTATAATTTAAAGTATTAGATCCAGTATAGTATATTTTCTTAAACAACATGAAATATGAGTACAAAAATTTAAGAAATAAATTAGCTTTCCTTCTGTTACCCACAAGATAACATTTGAAAGGTGTACAGTAGAACCATAATTCTTATATCAAATTAAAGCTAAATAATTATCTCATTCTGCAAACGTCAAATTTTAAATTTATCTCATATTTAAAAAAATTGAAAAATTAAAAAAACTCATAAAATTTGGAACTAGTAACTTTTTTTTCATGTATCATGCTATAAAATAAAATCTAATCATCCCATTAACAAAACTGAGATTCACAGAATAAAGACTTACAAGTGCAGCACTCATGTAAAATATTAAAACTCTTCATACAAAACATTTTTTTAATCCTGTTAGAAAGTGTGGAAAAACGAAATTGAGAAAAAGCGACTTGATTACATTGGATTTAATGGAAAAAGTCGCTTTTAACAATTACATCTTTTGTTGAATAGGGCGTAATAGTTGTCGGAATTTTGACGCGATTTATTTTAAAATGCTCCTAACATTCCACACTATTTTTTGAAAATAAATTTGAAAAATCGAATTTTCGAAGGTGCAAAGGTACTAAGTCCCCTTAAAATAATCCCGAAACAAATAATCATAAACGTAAAAAAACTATATGAATTTTGTGTAAATGTTTCGTCAATATTTTCTATTAAATAGTTCTGAATTGAGAAACTTTTGTTACTAAATATGCTTTCCCAAATTCACGAAGCCAAATCGATTATACAATTTATGTAAAATAATAATTTTGGTCCCCCAAACACTGAAATCAGTCTTTGCATATAATTGTAAGAGACGAATAAACATTATTTTATAGGAGAAATGACAAAATTGCCTTTCATGTGATTTTTTATGAATAGAAAAAATTTTAAAGGTAAGGGAATAAGTTTACAGATTGACACAGTATAAAAATGTTGAATTTTTTAAATCAACAATCAATTCATCGGACGGTTCCATAGAAATTTATAATATATTTATTTATTTATAATATATTTCACTTTTCATATAAAATTCTCCTTATATATTTCAGGTATAATTACTGTTTAATAAATAATTTTGTAGAAACATTAGATAAAGGATAATTTTAACAATTTACATTATAAGCCTATTTAAATCATTAACGACATGTTTTATTCCTATTTATTATTTATATTGAATTCATAAATTTTCGTCTATAAATAATTTAGAATATTTATATGGAAATATTTTGTATTGTACGTAATGATAAGGTTATTTGAAATAATCGTCTAGGAATAATTTAAACAGCACTTAGTTTACTGAATAACAAATTATATATACTGGATATGAATAATTTATACAAAAGACGATTTCTAAGCCAAAAATTAATAATGAATTTAAAATTATCTTTAAATCACGTGAGAAATAAATGTTTGTTTCAGATTTCTGTATAATATATATTGCATTAAATAAAAAGATTTTATAAAACAATATATAATGCTGAAATTGCTTTTCAATTTTTTGATATGATTCAAATTTTTTTGTTATAAATATTTGTAACATTAAAAATGAATAATCTCTTTTCAAACATGAGAGAAATCTAATTGTTAAATTATATTTCTAAGCGTTAAGCCATTTATTACTCCATTTCATTTGTATCATCGTGTGGGGGGAGGGGGCACATTAGTATTAACTATTATTTTTACATTCTGAGATCATCGTTAACTGAAACATAAACCTAGCTTTATATATATCCTTATCTTTTATCTGTTCAAATATAATTTATTATTACTTTCTATCAAATGTAATTTTTAAAAGTGCGAAAGAAAAACGAGTTTGGATTTTCAATATTAAAAATACGCCAGTATATATATATATATATATATATATATATATATATATATATATAAATAAATAAAAATATAAACGCTGTAGAGTAGAATCATGTTTATTTTATCAAAAATACATTCTGAGAACATCACATCTGTTCTCACGTAGTTTGCTATATTTGAGGAAGATGCATAAGTTCATCCTTTTAAAATCTCTTTTGAACTAAATAAATTTCTGGGAAATATTGTTTTATTCCTGAATTATACTTTAGCATTTCTTAGACCAATTGTTTCTCAAAAGCAGTATTAGAATCATTACCTAGTTTATAAATCTAAGGATAAAAACATAAAACTTAAAAAAAATGTACATATCTTACCAATGAAAATCTTGGTGTGTAATTTGTAATTAACAGATATTTATTTTCAACACAGAATCGGCTTCAGAGATGAGTCACGTGACCGCAAGTGTCATTGAAAATCGTCCTTTAAACTTTCAATATTTCATTCTCATAACCACTAATAATTTTGTAACGGAGTTGAAATGGCAGCGCTGAAGAAACGACTAAAATGTTTGAATATATAAATGAGAGACAGAAGGGGGAAATATTTATAATTAATATAAGAAAGGATGACGTTTGTGATAAGTTTTTTTTTAAAAAATCTATCTTGAAAAGCGAAGCAATCAATGCTAATGTATTTGTCGTTGTATTATTTTTATTTAAAATATCGTCATTTTAAAAACATAAAATACACACGTATTTGTTGTTTGTTTTGTATATACATCAAATGCATCAAATGATAATTTCCATCTTTAAATGTATATAAATAAATTTTTACCTCTAATCACCTATAATATATATATATATATATATATATATAATGATTTAACTTTAATTTGTAATAGTTTCACTGAAAAATAATTTAATTTCCTAATTTTTCCCATTATCTCACTTAAAAGTAAAGTATTCTTATTATTTCCTGATACAAATCAAAATTATCCATTATTTTATGCAATCACGCTCTCAAAACACTTGCTGAATATACAGTTCTCACAGTTGCAGACCTGTAGGGATAATCCCTACTAAGTTGTTGGAGGCCATGTAAATCCCTCAGAATCCCTACACCTATACTATTACGTGTTACCTATACTATTACTATCTATTACGTGTAAAAGGGAAAATCAATGTATGAAAATAAATCGAAGGAAAAATTCGTTCTCTTTCGCTTAGGCCGTGAAAGCCAACACTGCCCTGCTGATTTACTCAAGCAACAATGTAAAATTGTCTCTCTCTCTCATCAAAAGGAAAAATAGGCTTATTTGAAATATGATGCTATCATTACAGCCATAAATCTTAATGCTATTTTTATTTGTCCATATATATATATATGGACAATCTTAAAATCTTAATGGTTCTTAAAATCTGCAATGACATCTTTTTCTACGGATCCAAGCCTGTATGTATGATCTCTACTAGATTTTGTGTCTGCAGCTAGAATCCCTTCATCCAATACCACGTGATCTGAAGAAATCCTTGCATATAAATTAAAAGCAAGTTGAATTCCCTTCTCTTCCACTGTAGCCACGACGCCGCAGAGACATTTCTGGTGTTCTCGATGTAATTCTCACACCGTTATTGCCTCGTTCTCGTTTTAAAGTAATAAAAACATATTCCTAACATTTTCGTGGGTCAGCCTGGGGCTATTAAGATATATATATATATATATATATATATATATATCATATATATATATATATAGGTGAAAGTGTTTGTTACAAACAAAGACATATATATATATATATATATATGATTTCACATATTGGTTCTGAACCTTTAATATTATGATTGATCAAATATTTGTACATGGAGCTCGCGAATAATATTACTGAAATAGTATTTTTTTTTAAATAACCATTATTATATTCAATAAACATTCCAATAATTTTTTTTAATAAAATTTTATAATACCTTCCCCAATTCTGTTTATTGAAGATCTTAGGGCCATCTTGTGACAAGTTTAATTTAAACAGAAGTAATATTTAGGGGGGAATTCTTTTCTTTATTGATATATATATTCTAGCAATTTGGAATTTGAAATGTATTGTTTTATTGTTAGGCCGACCTTTCTGTTCTTTTCTAGTTAAACAAATATTTCATGTTCCAATTAATACTTATATTTAAAGAATACCAGTCAAATGCACAAGCCAACACTTTACTTTCAAAAATTAAGTAATATAACAAAATAATTAGGTGATTCTCAGGAGAAATCAGTATTTGCTATCATTAAAATAATAGTAATACCTCAGGTCTACGAGTTGTGGCGAAAAAAGAACCGTGACTGACGCTGCTACGGAAGCAGTATGCATGCACCAAATGCCAGCGACCCATAGCTGTTTAGTGCGAAGCCTTCTCTTTCGAATGCAATGTCTCTCGTTTCTGTGAACAGAAATCCGTATACCCGTAGCCTTCGTTCGCATTAGAGATTTTTTTTTCGCCGGATAAATGATAAGGGAGAAACGAATTGCTGTGAAATTTCACGTGAAACTTGGAAAAAACGCTACTGAAATAGTACAATTTATTGAAAGAAGTATATTGCAATGAATGTTTATCTCGTGTACTCGTTTTTGAGTGATTTAAGAATTTTCAAGATGGCTGAGAAGACATTGATGAGGATTCAGGCCGGCTCATTCAGCATTGTCTGTTAAGAGGTTTCTATCCAAGTAGAGCATCCCAGTGTTAGACCATCCCCTTTATTCGCCGGATCTTGAGCCATGCCCCTTCTATCTGTTTCCTAAGGAAAAATTTTTATTAAAAAGAATAAGATTTCAGTCATTGAAGCTGTGAAAGAGAAAGCGGCTCGCGTTCTGAAAGAGCTGACAAAAGAGGATTTCCAGCACTGTTTCGGACAACGAAAGATTCGTGTGGAATGTTGTTGGGATAAAGAAGGGGTATGTATTGAAGATGATAATTAGAGATGGCAACAAAATAAATTGTTTTAGAACGTCGTTCTCGTTATTTAACAGCCACACCTCGTATATTCAAGAACAAATCGACTCGAAGAAGATTTTGAAACAAATCTTACTTCGGTTCGCTAACATGGAAAGCGCAGTTGTTCTTTCTCTGGCACAGCTTCACCACAAATTAACATTCCTACTTATAAACCTTCCTATTCATACTTCTTCAAATGCATATTTTTTAAAATTTAAAAATTTATTTTTTTACATATAATTAGAAAAGTCAACCCTGTAAATTAGGAAAGAGGGAAAGGAAACATAAAGTTCCTCGTTGCGGAAGAATATATATGTTTCTCTCCTACTTTCCATTGATAAATGGTGATTTATAACCCATTTAGTGGGTTGTGCAATAGAACCCCGCAGATTTCTTTGAACCAACAGCTTGTCCAGAATATTTCTCAAAAATGCTTTTTTTGCAATCACGATCTTCCTTTGAAGAGTTTTAATTGTTTTCTACGTAGATATCTATGGTAATTCACAGTGTGCTTAAAAAAATACAATAAATACGATTTCGAAGAGAAAAAAAGAAGCCGTCCTTTTTTTTTTTTTTTTTTTTTTTGTTATTTTTACTAAATGTATTCTTTTTTAACTAAACCCGTAGTAAAATAACTTGCTTTAAGAGTTTGAAAGGAACAGTTTCATTAATTTAAATGAGAAATTACTTCGATTAACAAATGTTTCAACTTGTGAACCGAGTCTGGGAATGACTTAAATTCGTGAACTGAAATATGTATGTATAAATAACGAACTATAATACAATAATATATAGAAAATTTTGTAACTACCAAAGAAAAGTTGTACCGTTCATACAAAACAGCAATAAATCGTATGGAAATTATAAAGACTTGGAAAAGAAAATGGTACGAAAGAGTAATAAAGATGTTATACACGATGTAAAAATTTTACAACATATAACTTCTAAGAAAACACTTTTATATCTTTTGTTATTCAAAAAAACATAAAATAATATTAATCCTTAATTAATTTAATTTATTGAAAATAATTTTCAAACAAAATTCAATAATATTTTATTTCTTCTCCAATAAATGTAGGAAATCCATTTGAGTAGTATGACATGCCCTTTTCAACATTCAACTAGACATATAAAGTGAATTTATATTCAAAAGAAAACTAGGTCTTAGATGGTATATACAATATTGGCGATTTAAATGCAATTTTGTTCAAGACTGAATGTTACATAAAAAGTCAGAGTAAAGAAATAACTGTCATTTTTGAGAAACTAACCTTTGTTTGTGACCAGGCGCGGAAGTTAAACTTGGGTTCCTCCGCTACAATTTCCTACTTGAGTCAATAGAACGTATCGCTTTTTCAAGCTTTTATGGAGTAATTCAATTGTATATTCAACTTGCAGCTTAATATGAAGAAAATAGTATAGTTTCATGTTAGTTGTTCGGTTAGTGTACAATTTGTCAAGTTGTACATTTTTATTGTTGGTTGAAGTCAGAAAGAAAGTGTAATAAAAAAAAATCTCTGAGGGATTATCTCTATATATAAATCAATGTTTTTTCATAATAAGGGAAATTATTTTCCAAATAAGAAATATTTGCCTTTTTATTAGCTTGCTCAGCATCCGAAAAATGATGAATAGCTAATTTTTTTTGGTTGTATAGGAAATGCAATTAATCATACCTGAGTCCTGTTTTTTATCATATTAGTGAATGCGTATAAATTATACTTAGCGTAATTTGGAAGCCCTTTCCGAACTTATACATTTATTAAGCTTTCATTTATTTTGTCAGTATAAATGTAATGATTTTTTTTTTAAATAAATAGAATTTTAAGATTTAACAGTAATTATCTTTAAATTACTTAGAAACAGTTTAATTTGTGGATATTTTTGAATCAAAATTTGAAAATGAAAGTATTTAGTAAATATTTTGTGAAACGGAATTTTGATTTTTCAATAAATTTAAAAGATTCAAATTCTCAGACAGTAATAAACTATCACCGAATTCGGAGGCAAACATCCCCAAGATAATTAAACTAAGCAACGTAAGACAATCTAGGTCGTTGTTATGTTGACCTTAATAAGCACTTAAAAATTTCTTAGTGAAATATAATTTATTTGTTCTTATTGAAATAGGCTGACATGGAATAAATTAATCTAAATTGAATGAGGCAAATGTAAATAATTTGGGGCAGCTATTTCATTGCTATTATTTGTTGTTTATTTCTAAAATTACAATTGAAAAAATTTGAAGCATCACGGTATTGACAAAGTTTGGTATGGGCCTAACAGGGACATCTGGAATTGGCCAAATGTAGAGTTAGCGTTTTGATATTTATTATCAGCTTGAAACGCAGAGGAATTTTGTGTAAAAAATTGGAACGTATTTTTAAAATATGTTTTTTTGAATAAAACCTGTTTCAATGAAAAAAATATACTCTGATAAGATTTAATTTTAAAAAAAAAACCAATTAAACAAAAATATAGTGTATATATGGAAACAGTTCAAATATTTATGAATACTTGAACAGCTTTAGAGTTTATAAAAAACAAATGTAGATATCATTAATTTTGTTAAAAATTGCGAATATTTTGTCAGATTCCTTAATTTGGGTCGTATTTAGGGAATAGGCCCCTCTCTATTACCTCTCATTAAATTTCTTACACAATAAGTATGTGAAAGAGTATTATTTTTTATTTTATTTTTCTAAGTTCTCTTGTACAAGAGCCTTAGAATTTCAAATTTATTGAATTCTCTAATACTTAATTATTCAAAAAAATATGAATGACTTTCTTGGATCATGCTGACCTTTCGAATAAGTGTAATAAACAGAACTGAAAAAATGGTTGTTAATGTTATTAGTGCGTGGATATTTAATTTATGTTTAAATATTACTTTAAGATTAGTGGGCTAGATTTTCGTAACTTTTTTAAAACTACATTATGGGTCATTTGCAAAGATCAGGGGTCAATTACAAAATAAAGAGCAACAGACAATGTTTAATTTATGAACAGTTGTGTATACCGGCTTCCCGTCTCCGACAAAAAATATATCAAAGTCATCACTCATCATATTAAAATTATAGATGGCAATGATGATTCAAGGAGAGATTATTTAATGATGCTTGGCACTGCTCCATACGCAAGGCTTGAACTGATTTAGCTTTAATTAAAATAACGATTTTATGAAGTGTTTGATTATACATTTGAAGCAAAGCTTAAGGATAATTTCATTCGGTTAAACTCGTTCGTTCGATATTATTATTAATCGTTAGTTTTTATTTCAAAACTAAAAAAAATTAATGACTTATTGCAAAATTTCTTAAATATAATAAAAATAATACGCTTACTTTTTTACTTTTAACCTAACAGATGTTACAAAAACTCAGAAGTGAGTTTAAAATTCCTATAGTAATGTGTTAATGAGAAAAAAAAAAGAATAAATAAAGAGTTTTGGTGAGACTGGAATTTGATGGCTGTTGAGATAACTAGACAAAACTCAATTATGAAATGAATATCATTCTGTGTTTTTTAAATATAAAAATAAACTAAATTTTTTAAATAAAAAATAAAAAACAAATATAAAATATGAATTTTGTTTAAAAATTCTTTAGAGTTTAAAAGAAAACTTTCTTCGTTAAAAATTTCAAGTTGAGAGAGTTGCAATGAAAAAAATATGCTTTCATTGTATAAGGGAATTTTTAGAGTAAGAATGAATAAAGTTAATCTCTTCCTTTCAGTGTTCATTAAAAAGAATGCTACAAACTTTCAAAATTAAATTAAACCTTTCATTAAAAAAAATCTTTCAGATTTTAATTAGTAGGATTAATGTACAAAGCCGCCATCAAGCAAGATGCTTAATTCATTTTTAAATGCTTTAATTAATCATTATTTCATCGCAATTCATATGAACTTTTGTATTTCCTTTAGTGTTCTTAAATTTAATTTATTGAAAAGTTTAAATTAGAATGGAAGGATAAATGTATAAACAAATCGTTTGTTAACTAAAATGCTATTTAATCTTAAATGCTTTTATTTAAACAACATTTTATGGTAAATCTAAATTTGAGATCCTCTTTTTATCCTATTGGGAAATAATACCGGAAGAAATTTTGGCACTATTGATAAATATCCATTTACTTTTTTTAAAAAAAAAACAGTAATTCATAATACATAAATACATATTTTAACCATATTTCTAAAATTATGAAACTAATGCTTCAAAAATTCAAAGCACTAATAATAATTATCTTTACTTTTAAAAATATCAACTAAAATAAACTATTATTTTCATATGACACACACACACAAATATATATATATATATATATATATATATATATATATATCCGTACATGCATAAAAAATAAGGATTACGTGCAGTCGAACCTATTTTAAAGCGGACAAACTTCTCTTGTCCATTGTAATGAAGAAAAAAAAAATCTTAAAAAATTATGTGAGTGAATTTTTAAGACTTTATTATCTGAAAACTTTCTTATTATTCATTCATAATTTACAATTTTTAATTTTGAAAGATATAATATTCATTTCTAATAATCTCTTAGCAGCACTGTATAAAAAGTTTAATTTAAGCCTCTATCGTATTCTACAAAAAAAAAAGTAAATAAATAAAACATTAGCACAAAATTCAACTTACATAGAAATTGTACTAAAAGGGTCATATTAATTATTAACCAAAACTTCAAATTTAAATATCTGAAAGCTATAAAGGAAAAAAATGAGCACTAATCTATTAAGAAGGAAGTTACAAAAAAATTCTTTTAAAGCTTTTTGATTTTCATCCGTTCTGCGAAACTTATCAATTCTAAAAGAGTAGTTTATCATCATATTTCAAATCTAACAAACGTGCCTAAAGGATTAAAACGATCATCTCGTAAAGACGACATAATTTACACTTGTACTTCAACTCCAGTAGAATCTGCCTCATCAAAATCCTTTAAAAGAACACAAGGATGCTTCCTGATGCCCCTTCCCCCAACATGATTTACGCAAGAGTTTAATCTCCTACAATCAATTAACCCGAACTGTTCATTTACAATGTTTTTGAAACGCCCTTACCAGACATCATTAAAGAACATCTACTTTTTACTATCACCTCCCGAGGAGGTCAGATATTAAGAGCTTGAAAACAAGTTCGTTTTTATTATTTTACTTTATTTTAGTCACTTGCAACTAATATTCGAACAAATAATCTTCTTATGCAAATTAGAGCAAGGAGTGTTGTCATCGTTAGTGAACATCATGTGAATTGAATTGTAAAGAAGCTTAGTTAAAAAATTGTTTAATGTCATTATCTTGCAAGTTATTCATTTATTTACTAGTTAGTAGGTAAGCCAATTCATGAATTATTTGTTAACAAAACTTCTATTGAAATTATACAGACACTGAATAGGTATAGTTAAACAGCTGTGACTTTATCCATTAAAGAAACAAGTTTTCAAATACGAGTTTCACGACTCAAACTTTTTTCTTTCGACTTATTTGTTTTACTTAATAATTATATATTCCTGTTTAAGTTACATTAAATAATTATATTCGTTTATCAGTATATATAATTAGACTAAAAATAGTTTATGCTAGAAGCATTCCCCTTTCAAGAGTTTTCTTTAAAATATGACTTTAAATCAAGTTCAGTTTCTCTAAAGTTATTGAAGCCGGATCTTTATAACATAATAGATTGTATAATTATCTCAATTCTTTAAATTTCAGGACTTTCATCAATCACAACTGATTATTCTACGCATCGTTTACTTTTAACATACAGTATAAACGACCTCTCAAGCTTCGAAATAGACTACACTCAGTACAGACAAATTTCTGATAATCAGGTTGTGAATTACGTTAAGATAAGAGGTTATTTTAAAAATTTTCTATTCGGCAGTGAAGATGTAATAATTATTTTCGATTCATTTTACTGTACACCTGGAATAGAATAGAGAGTATAATTTATTTACTACCTAACAACTACCGGACCGAACCTTTGATCAAACAACGAAATAGCCGGTTAAATCGAATTACGAGAAATACACAGAGTAAACTATCTGAGCTGAATAAAAATAACCAAATACATCGCTAGTTTAAAAGAATAAAAATGTCCGCGCAATAGTATGTCTGTTGCTTCACAAAAACCTACATTCTAGAGATGCCAACAGGCGTTGTATAACTTTGACATCTAAATGGTCGGTTAAAAAGGCGTCAAATGAATTACGTCTCACAATTAATTTAAATAATTAAATGAATATGGTAATTTATTACTTAATTTTAAAGCTAGTAAGTAATCTTCATAAAAAGTAATATGAGAATATGGTGTAAAGAGAATTTTAAAGACTTAATGGATTCTTAAGAAATGACAGCTATGCCTCCTTCGAAAGACTCGAAACACCTTTCAGACATATTACATTTCATCATACCTTGAAGATATTATTGTTTTCATACACGTAAAATAAACCAACATGTTATTCAAGAAACTGGTTAGCCAGTAACCGAGTAAATTTTGTATAAAAAATTTCATTTTAACTACTTAATAAAGAGTTCTTAAAATAAAATGATTCAAATTACATTGATATTCATAGATATATCCAAAGTAATATCAACCTTCAATTTCTAATTGACCCGTATAATAGGAGAATAATTTCTTAAGAAATTTTAGTCATTGAGAGAGAAAGTAATGAACACTTTAACAAAACTTTCACTAATATGCTCCAAAATAATATTCAAAATAAAAAAAAAAAAATAGCAAGCAATAAGGATGAAATGTTTTATAAATAGCCTAAAAATTAGCTTAAGAATTCATTTTTTTTAAAAAATAAATTTAAGAACCTTTTTACTTTTATAAAATATTTGACTATCTGTCATATATTAGAATGGAAAGCATGCCCTGGCTTAAAGGTAACTTTTACTCAAAAGCTGAATTGTTTATACTTTTTAAAGGATAAATATAAAAAAAACTAATAAAAATAGCTTATAGAACTAAGAAAAGAATTATTATACTTATAAAATATAAACAAATGATTCACATATGAAAGAAACAGTTATATGATGGTATTAAATGAATCCCTTTCATATGTTTTCATTTATCAGACATTTGATACTTAGAACAAATGTGTGGAGGAATTAAAATACGTAACTAACTGCATTTAATTTTAATTCGTTTTCCTATTTTAAAATATAACAAATTAAAATAACACATTCCTTCAATGAGATTGAGACAAAGCACTTATATTTAAATGCTAGAATTTCCGAGGAAAATGTTTTAAAAATTAACTACCTTGGGAATATTTATCTATATAATTTCTTTAATATCTAATCGTTTTAAATAGGTCCTAAGAAATTCCGAGAGATGTTTTGATGCTCTTAGCACGCAAAATTGGTTGTTTTTAGAAAGCATCATGACTTACTAGAGAGCTGCCCAAGTTTTAATTACTCGTATTCGTGATCATGACGCCTTTCGCACCGCGAAAATTCTTCGTAACTTTTCCGACTGCTAAGATCCTCTTCGCCTTTTTTGAAAAATATTCACGGGAAGCAACCCAACGTTCTGATTTTTGCTTGATTTCCGGTGCATACTGATGAATCCAGGTCTCACCGACGGTGACAACCCGACGCAAAATGACGCCGATAACTCGACGTGGCAGCAATCAAATTTTGAATGGGCAGCAAATGACTACCAAATCAAAACTAACTTATGGATCAATGTCAAATTTGTTTCGATTCCGTTTACCAGATGGCAGCACCCAATGATAGGTATAAAAATTCATAATGCATTAATTCAAATTTCTTTTTCATTCATTCTCAATACCAAAAGAAATTTATCTATAACTATTCACTATAACTTAAATGTTGTTTCTAAAAGTTATCAAGAAACAGAAGTTTATGCAAGTTGATTTAATTTTGTTTTACGAAAAATAACGAGGTGCAGAAATATAAATTAGCAATTAGCTTTTTTCTAACATTGAAATATTAAAACAGTTTAAGACAATTTATAGTGTATTAATTATAAGATCGTTTAATATGCACCAAACGATCTTATAATTAATACACTGTTTTGAAACAAAATTTTAATTTTATAAAGAGCACCCCAGGAGATTTTGTTTTTGTACAACCACAAACATATCGTTTTTGACCACTTTTCAAAGTAAAGAGAGTTTAATAAGCTTCACAGAAAACTGAGTACTAAAGAATGAGAATGGTCACTTGATCACTTTCACTTTTCAAATGTTCTTACCTCAAAATATTTCGAGGCTGAATAGCATTTGGGGGAGGGGGGAGTTTACGATGATTTTCATCTCAACATCACGTGATTTTTTAAAGCATTAACTTTCGGTCCATTGGCTATAAAAAGAGGCTCCATCTCCTATCATTTAACATCACTGTTACCAGATTCGAGCAACAGGGACGCTACGTTGTTTAGACGCCCAAAGAATACAAAATAAATCCCCATCCATACATTGAGATGAAATAAATAGAGTTGACTGCCACTTATAGCATTTCATGAATTTGTATAATCCACTTTGAGAGTTTTGTCAGACTTCTAGAGTATTTCTTTACATTAATGTCTATGGAACCACATAGGAAATTGATTTTACAAGTTCTCTCAGACTTCCGGAGAAATTTTTACTATTAACGTCTATGGTAACATTTTGAAAATAGACTATGCGAGTTCTGTCAGACTTCCGGAGAAAATTTTTTCAAAGATATTAAGACGTAACTATATTTAGAAATCCTAAGTATTTTATAATAATTTTTTTTGTTTATTTGAAATCACTTAATCACTTTTTAACAACTTGGTGGTTAAAACTGTTTTTTGTAAAATATAATATCATGAATTGTTTTCCCTTACAATGCTGTATATTTAAATATAAACTCTCGGCTTTGAACGCCTGAAATTAAATTCTGACATTTAGTGTTTAATCTCACAAAAAATAGGAAAAAATTGGAAATTAACGGTGTCTTCAAATCAGGTGCGCATAATAATAATAATAATAATAGAAATAGCAACAACCATTAAATGAGTGGCTTTACAATGAAAGTCTGAAATAAAAACGCTAAGGTTGAACACAATTCCGATGTTTTGCTTTTTTTAAAATTATAAACTAGTTTCACTCAGATTTTGAGATTAATTATTGTTTTATCTGTAACAAATATACCATTGTTTCTCAAAATTATTTTATTGCTATATCAGAGTTGTTTGAGTTCTTAGAATGATCGAGTTTGTTTTAAATAATAGTGAATTAAAGAGTTCTGAATATCCGTTCGGCAGAAATTAAATCATATAGCTTCTAATCATTCGAATATTTGAAATTATTTTTAGTAACTCTTCATTCTGTCTCAGAAAAAAAACTGTCACTTTCCCATGAATTAAAATGTGTTGACAAGTAGATAACACACTTAAATGAGCCGATTGATTTTTTTTTATCTGCTCCATTACTTTCAAAATTGTTTTTGTTAATAATACTCATATCATACTAAAAATAAAATTTTATACCTCATATATGGATTGATAATCAAGACTTCGAATAATTAGTACTCTGTTCAAAAACAACAAATCATAAACAAATACATTTTATCACTTAACATATTGTGTCACAAGTGTATTCTTTTTTTTTAAAAAAAAGAAGTTTTTCTCTATTAAGTAAAATTAAAATATTACGTAAATTGAAAATCAACGATCTATAAGCACATTTAGAGCCTCTGCTATCAAATAATATTGTGCATGTTTAAAAGAATTTTGAATTTTTATAGGTACATCTAATCCCCAGGGACAAAATATTTTCAGATAGGATTGAAATATCTCTTTCAAATTATTTCAATGAATATAATTGAATTCCTTCAATTTTTCCTAAATTTGGTGTGCAATCAATAGAAAGGTATTATATAAATCACTAAAATAAACTTACAGTAATATTTTTGTTCATATACATATTTCTTAGTGATATATATATATATATATATATATATATATATACATATAGCAAAAATTATAAATAACTAGGCAAAATAAAATCATTTCGAGGAGATTTTTTACAAATATGTCATTCATCGCGTAAATTTAAAACACGAAGTTTAATTTAAATAGATGTAAAAAGTAAGGGCTACAGTCAAACACATTGCGTTAGGTGTCAATTACTGATTAAGCTAAGCCCCCTTTAAAACGATCACTTACTATTCATTTTTACATCAAGTACAAACGACTATTCTTTCTAATACAGTGTTGGGGATCCTTTAGCCTTTGTAATGAATCCAAATTTTGTAAAATAAAGCCTTTTAATTTTTTTGATAAAACTTTTTTTTTTGTCTTTCATCACCTTTTTACTTAATCTAACAAAAAAACAAAAAAAAACAAAAAAAAAAAAAAAAACAGATTTCGGGTCTTAATGAGTAAACCACGCCGTGAAGAAAGTGCGACCCCGATTGCAGGAAACATTTTAAACATCTCAGAGGTCACAAGTATTTTAATGGTACTCATAATTTCATTTTCGACAAAAATATGTATTAATTCCAAAGTTTAACTGAAAATACGAACATTCCCAAGGTTGAATTATTAAAATTACTGTAGAACAGCTAGAAATTTTGTGAAGTGATGTTCGTTTCAAAATTAGTTATTGTAATTTTTTGAATTTGACCTTAAAATTAAACCAAAGACTTCATGTAAACTAACTGGATTAAAATAAGTTGGTACCCCCAGCCAGATCAATATTGATTGAGCATTTTTAAATTATAGTATATTTTAATCAGCTTCATTACATGATATTTAATGTAATACAACGTTGTTGAATTATAGTGAATGTATAAAGTGTCAAAATATTTCTCATATCTGTTGTAAATGATAGATTACAAAACGTGAACTATTCACGATTGATCAAACATATGCTTCTTTTTTATCTACTAATTTTCTGCAAACAGAAAAGAGCATTTTGACAATTCTTCAACATTTTGATGATGACCATCCGACACAATTTGATTGATATCCTCATCAGATGGATTTGATGGATGCATAGATATTCTGTTTCTTTTCCAGAAATTCTGTAATCGATGGTGACATGTACTTTGGTCTATAGCTACAGTACCATGAAGCTCACAAATATTACGGAAGGTTTCAGTGGCATTGTTACCTTCGACGAACTCATAAAGGAGACAATGCCTAATGTGTTCCTTATTGCTAGACACGAGTAATTTGTTTGCAAATAAGCTGTATCTGCATACTTGGTTCCTTTTTATAGCTCAGCTCTTGGAGTTGTTAGGTCCTCTGAGCACCATCTGTTACTGCATTTATTACTTAAGATATTTTGCTTGGAATTTGCATCATAAAAAAAGGGGCAGAACTTTCGCTCAGTCTCCTAATTTTCAAACAAATATGCAGTGTCATTTCCCAACAGTAAAAATTTGTGGATAAGAAAAATATTTTCCCTTTTTCAAAGAATAAACTTTGCTCACTAAAGATTCTATTCATTAATACTTCTATTCCACTCACTATTATTTGCGACATAAACTAACAAAATACTAAGTACGCTTATCAAATTCACACACACACGTATATAACCAATCAATAACTCCCGAGACTAACATTGAAAACAACATTTTTTTTGCAAAATTTTTTTTTATTCATCAACATAACACCTTTTGTTAATCACCTTTTAGGGTGATACAATCGTTCCAACGCTTTTCCAAATCTTTTTCTGCAAATCTTTTATGAGTAAATAGCGATAAACATTGCTTCTGAACTCATCGACCGTTAGCTGTTTTGTTCCACGGAGTTAAATCCGGTGGCCCACTTTGAAAAAAACCTTTTCACTTCACTTCAAAAACCCTTTTCAGTAAATTATTCCCATATGAATCTGTCAGTCATCCGTAGCAATCCTACTTGAGCTTCACTTTGGCTGATCTTCCATTATAATTTTTTGTCACCTCCACCTACATTCTCCAGAAATATCTATCCTGACATGAGTTTCCTCCGAGGTTCGCTCATCGTGCTCCGAGTACGGACCCAGCGAACTCGAAGCTAACCACCGACAAACAATGCTTTTTGAGAGTCCGGGTAACATTTCCCTTTTCAATCCGATTGTTCAAGTGTTTTGCAAACAGGTTCTTTTACACCATTAAAAAACACGTATCAGAATCACGAACTCTGGTTTTTCCATTTTTAAATAAACTACAAACGGATTCTTATCTAACCTCGATAACTCAGCTGTTTCTGGTCCAATCGACTTAAAATTTTGACACGTTTCAAGCAAAGGTTAGTACTCTAGAAAGACCTGGTTACTGGTTTACTACGAGGGCCATCTCTGGGTTAGTCTCGGGAGTTATTGATTGATGTGTTATACATTATTTGGCGAATAAATTAAAATATCTATTTTAAAAGTTCTATATATATAAGTAATGCTTAAAATTTTTCAAGAAACTAAATTTATCCTTAATAAATAACCACTAAATGTTTTCTCAACATTTCGAATTTAATTTTTTTTTAAAGATTTTCTTTCGAAATAAGTCCCCTCTAGTCTTTATTGGCATCAGGGCTCGAACTCACGACTAGATAGAAACAACGCCGGCCGCCTATACGCGATCGTGACCACTTGGCCACCGGGACCACATAATGTGTTGAAGTCCCTCATTAAATAATTATCTTTGATTAAATCTAATCCCAAACTCGCTATCGTCCAGTTATAAACAGACTATTTCGGATCAAAGCATAAAAAACAAAGAGCTCTTGCAATCTATCGGTTATTGCATCTTAACTATTGTTTTTAATCAAGTATTATTCAACAGATCTTATATCCGTAATCAAAAGGCAATATATTATCTTAATATTAATATTAACTAGTATTCAATATCACTCATGTTACTTAACTGTACTTCTTTCAACAAGTATATTTTTCATTTAAACTGCTTATTCATCTTATTGACAACTTCTTGATCATTGATGAAAATGCCCTGCCTTCCAGTTATTTTTGGCATGCTCAAATCTGAGGTTAAAACACATTATTACTAGACACAAAGTAATTCTAGTGTCACCAGAAAAATCACTGTAAAATAAAATAAAAAAATAAAAAAAACTCATTACATAACATTTTCAATGCCTTATATCAATGTTTCATGCTGTGGACGTATTTTTTTAAATTAAATATTCATTATATGTCGTCACCTTCAAGATGAATGTTGACCATTAATATTTACTTTATTAAGTTTGCTAGCTAATTCGAATTTTATTCAAAATGTTTTAAATTATTTGAATATCAAATTATATAAACCACAAAAACACGTGAATCACGAAACAAAACGTACCGTATATTCCAAAATTTTGTTTTCAGGAAATTATGATTTGAATATTAATATTTGAAGACGTATACGAGTAAAATTTATTAACATAAGGAAGTATAAAAAGGAATACAGTTTTTATCAGTAATATTATTTGTATTCTATCTGTTATTTTTTCCTCTTGGAAATCTTTACTTATTTATATTAAAATTCTAATTCAGCATTTATCAGATATGATAATTCTTACAACTTAACGGTCTTTATAATTGTTATTCTGTAATAAAATGCTAATGTGTTTCTTTAAGAAATTCAATAAATGCAAACGAAATGAGGATTTATAAAGCCGGTTTGAAAATTTCTGCGTGAATCCAATTTTCTTCGTTATCTAATTATATTTCGAATTATACCATTTGGGTGGGTAGTTTTACTGTTCAAATTTGCATAGTCTATTTTAATTTTTTTGTATAAAGAGGACGATAAACTTATATATATATATTTCACCAAAAAAAAAAAGAATGTATAACCACACATGGTAGGCCACGATAAAAACGACCTTCTTTAAAACAAAATCATCTACAACAAATGGGTGTTGAAATGTTACTTTCTTTATCCTATTGTTGCTGACGAAGCTTTTGAAAGCAATATAAATTAAATTAAATGGATGCATTCACTTTACCTTGGATTTTGAAACAAATAGCTTCTGAAGAGCTGATTCACTCTTCTTCTTTTCTTTTTTTCCCCCCTTCAAATAATCCTTGTAAAGAAATTAAGATAAGATGGCCGAATTCCAAGTTGGTTATCAGGGAGGTGAAATATTCTTGAAAAAAAGTTTTGAAAAATAAAATAAAAATTGAAGGATTTATCATTTTCTTGTCTCTTGTCGTCAGAATAATCAGTAGCGATGTATCTCGTGCAAAATACAAGGGTTACTTCTCTTATTCACTTGAGAAGTGTATATATCTTTTTTCTGCTCCATTTTCCTTTGTTTATTATCTGTGTATCCAGTAAACACGCAGAAAGTTTTTTTAACAATGTATTCAAAGTAAGAGAGAGAATGGGGTGAAAGTAGATATGATTCCACTTCTGGCACTTTTGTTTTCATCCAAGGTTGAAATATTATTCTATAACAATTTAAATTTAAAAAAAAAATATGGACATTGATAAATTTTTTAAATGTTCGACAAGTACTTTTATTCTAACTCTTACTCTGAAACCGTAATTGTATGTACGAGTATCTATAATTAAATACTATGTGATTGTACCAAATAAAAATTAGTTTAAATTAAACCGGATTAATTGAATACCCATACATTAAAGCGTAAATGGAATTCGAATAATATTTTAAAAGAAAGATTTTTTTTTAAAAAAAAATGAATAGTCGTACAGCGAAAAATTAATTTTTTTACTTAAAATCTTTTTTAATTTTAAAATTATGAGGTTAGTCTAGATATTTAATTAACTTGTAACGTCTGGCCTTCATTACTCTGCCCTTGAGCCATATATTAATTGAATATATCAAGCAGTAAATACTGAACTCCAATTGAAGACACGTAAGAACAAACCAAAATGCTTTATTAATAGCCACTGATGGATAGCTAAAGTCGATCTCTCTCGAATCTCAATTAACTTATCAATTCTAAATAAGGATCAACTAATAAATTCTTATCCTATTGATTAGCTCGTTTGATGCAATCCTTTCCTATAACCAGCCGAATTCTTATTTTAATTTTCCTAATAGAATTTATAAATCCATATCAGCAAGTTGATATCCTCTATCTCCCTCAATTTTCCTTTCAATTCATTATATATATATATATATATATATATATATATATATATATAATGATCTCAAAATCACTTTACTTCTATCTTTATCTAATTTGCCAAACTACGTTTCATTTTGATTGGGGAGAAATTGTAATTTTATACAATTCAGATGATCATAAAAGTCTCCGAGGTTATTGAAAACAAAATTGCGAATAGCCCAACATCACAAACTAACAAGTTGACTTAGGTATTTGATTAACTAACAAAGAGATTCAAGGTTTGAAACTCAAACACTCATGGGAAACAATATATATTTATATATATATATATATATATATATATATATATATATATATATATATATATATATATATATATATATATATATATATATATATATATATATTAAATTCTCTCTCTCAGTAAAATTATTTCCAAATTTCCCATCTTAAAATGCACAACTAAAGCAAATTTTGACTAAAGCCAACAGAAAATAATCAGCACAGAAGCAGAAAATAGATGCAAGGTGCAACTAATTTAGTTCGAGAGCTATCAAATAAGTCCCACGTCAAATATCCGTGTATCCCAAGTTAGACTCGTCTCAGCTTCTATGAGATGATGTGCACTTATATCTCTTGCTCACGGCCTTAATCTTGACATGATTTCCTTCTCTGTCTCTCCTACTGACTAGATCTAAGAACAACATTTTATATAGAGTGGCAGAATATGCAGTTCACTTCAGTCCTTAGCATATTTGCTTAAATAACTTCGGGAAATGAACGTGAACTCGCTGGAAGAAAGAGAATTGATAGAATAGATTAAAATCCCACACAAAATGAGGCAACCGTCCACATCTCACAATGTGAATAAATATTTGAGGCTTGTTAAATGAGTGACGTGGAATTATTTACATTCTTAAGAATCAGAAAAAGAAGAAAGCAGGCAAAGAGAACTTCGCCTCTGTATATTCCTCCAAGGATATATTTAAGAAGTTCGAAGAGCTATAACTATTACTTTTTAAAATTTTATCATGCATGACTTAAGTCGCATAAGGGGTATTATTAGACACAAAATTGAAAAATTCTGGAACAATTGAGCAAAAGAATGTGAATCCTTACTAGAGGATTAATACATGAGAAACAGCTTACATTTGAGTGACTGATCCTGGAATAAAATCATGAAATCTTCAAAGAAATAGATGCAGTATAACATTTTACACATAAATTTTCTTTTAACACAGTCAGTCGGAGCAAATAAGTGCAGTATCTTAAAATCGTAGGTATAATTTGTTAAGAGAAGTAGTTAGAGGTGAATTTGCTCTAGAATTAATGATTTAATAACTTTGTTAATATTTTAATAAGTGCTGTATTAATAAATATTTTATTAAACATTTAAAAGTTGAATGTCTTGATAAATATTTATGGTCAGACTTATGTAATAAATTTTCTTAAGGTAATTCGATAGGTAATATGTAAAAAACTAATGTTTTAAAGCAAAATGCACCTTAACTAAGATTCAGATATAGTCAAATTAGTCCAGTGGCGAATGCAGAAGTAATAGACAGTGCAGGCACAAAATCGACAGGGAGAGAACTATTTTTTTTTCTTTTAAAGGTTCATAAGACTTAGCTGTGTTGGTTTATTTCGTTTATTATTTATTCTTATAAACTAAATATTAACTCAATAATCACATTCAAAAGGAGAGCTAAAAACTTACAGTATGATAGATAACTCAGTCCTGTGTGTGTTTGTGTAATGATTTCCTCGTGCACTCATCCTGCTAGGACTTCCCTCATTTTAGTCATTAAGTCATCTCGAGGATTACACTAGTTCAGTTATTATAATCAGTATTTTTCTAACTGAAGTATTAGTCATGAGGATAACTGTTTAATTCCGCAACACATTATGCAATATTGATGGGGAGATTAGATTAACCAATCAAGGTGCAGAAAACTTTCAAGAACATTCTAGATTATATAAGATCAGGTAAGGTTTCCGGGAAATTAAATATAGAGATGCATTAGTTTCGCTTTCGTTCACACTGCTTGGATTGTTAGCTTTTGCTCTGTTTGTGGTCTTCTTGTTCCCATGTCTACGTGTAATAGCAATAGCAACTCATATAAAAAATAGCGTAATTTGCCATAATATGACTCAGTTTTTTTAAGAAAAAATCGATATATATAGTCAGAAACATTATAAGGCTTCTTCTGTTGAAATAAAAGAATTTACAGGTAAATTTGAGAAATTATTGCGGGCTGTTTTATTATATGAAAGCATTAGTCCGTACTTGGTTCCAATTACTTAATCTTTTCAGCGATCTATTTTTCATTCACATGTACCTCCTTCCTACTCTTTTATATTTAGTGTGCTCCTGCATGTATAAGAAATATTTCAGAATTTACTATACGCATTTTAACTTATGTTACGAATATTTTAACATACACATATCAAAAACATTTTAACCTATATCAAGAACATTTCAAGAATTATTTAAATCCCTTCAAACAGAGTGAAAAAATTCAAGTTACAAAAATTTTAACAAGCGCTTGTGATACACACATATAAATATATACATATATATTAATGTACACACACATATATATTAACGCTGCAATTTAAATAGTGTGTAAAATATTTATGCAGAAAAGAAGATAATCATAAACAAGTACATAAGGTAATAATAAATTACTTAACAGTAGCAATTAAAAATTTAACTGCGTTTAAAAAGGAAACTAAAAACTAGTAATAAAAAAATTCAGTTATTACGTGGTCTAAAAACATAAACATTATTAAAGCCTACAAAGTGTACATCAAGGAAAATAAAACATTAAAGTCAAAAAAGGAGATGAAAGTAATTTAAAATGCTGTTTCTGGATGAGAACAGAAATTTGTGGTTAAACTTTCTTTAACAGTAGTTAAAGAATTCCAACCTTCCCACTTAGCAACACACTTTCTAACAAATTGGTAAAAAACCATAAAAGTCATCGATAGAAGACCCAAAATTCTAAAAATGGGAAATAATTATTAAAAAGAAAGATTATAAATCTAAGAAATCAAAAATCTAATTTAGTTAACTTAAAATAATTCATTGAAATTCCAATACACTAAGAATCGTAAATTGAGTTATTATAACTTTTACTTTTATATTCAACTGTTCTCTTCTATATTTATATCTGTTATAATGACGTAGTATGTATCTTATTCTCCCACCAAATCTACTTGATTAATTGTTTGGTTGAATTTGTGGGATATAGGACAATCAATAATATTATTTCAAGCAATTCTGAAATTGAATTCTAAGTTAAAACTGAAGAATACCGTTATACTAATAACAAGATTAGCAATTTTGTAAGTTCTGAAATATTACTTAAAAAGCAATTTTCTTTCTTATGACTAAATTTAATTCTACTAGGCAGTCAAATTAACTAAAAGATTTCCAGATTTATAGCTAGTGCACCATTTATGGACTGAAAATGGAATCAGTTAAATATTTTGAATCATAAAAATTTAAGGGGACTTAGTACCTTTGCACCTTCATAAATTCGATTTTTCAAATTTGTTTTCAAAAAATAATATTGAATTTTAAGAGCATTCTAAAGCAAACCGCGTCAAAATCCGACAATTATTACGCCCTGTGCAACAAAAAATGTAAATGTCTAAAGTGATTTGTTCAATGTACTGCAATGTAAACAAACCTCTTTTTCTGAGTTTGTTATTTTCACACTTTCCCACAGGATTAAAAAAAAGTGTTTTGCATGCAGAGCTTAAAAATTTTACATGAGTGTTGTACTTGTAGATCTTTATTCTGTAAACCTCAATTTTGTTAATAGGATGATTAGATTTTATTTTATAACATGATACATGAAAAAAAAAAAAAAGTTACTAAATACAAACTAGATAACATTTTTTAATTTTTAAATTTTTTTTTAATGTAAGATAAATTTAAAATTTGAGGTTCACAGAATAAGGACATTATTTAGCTTTAATTTGGTAAAAGAATTATGGTTTTACTGTACATCTTTCAAATGTTATATTGTGAGTAACGTAAGGTAAGCTAATTTATTTTTTAAATTTTTGTACGCATATTTCATGTTGTATAAGAAAATATATTAATTTAATAGCAAAACTTGACCCAATATTTTAAACTATATACTTTATTACACAAACTGGCAAAGTTTTATATTAAATGAGCAAAAATTGATGATTTATGAAGAATCGAAAAAAGTTTGTCAAAATGATCTACTTTTGATTTCGAAAGGTACTAAGTCCCCTTAAATTGATTTTAATTAATAAATATTATACAAAAATACCTGTATTTATTTTAATTTTTATTTATTGCTTTTAAATGAATTTTTAAAAAAAGAATAGGATAAATTGCTTTAATTTGACTTTTGTAAGACTTCTTTCAATATTTTTTTTTAAATAAGGTTTTTGATACCTTACCCAAGTTATCATTATGTCTAATATAATTAACGATAAAGTTCCTGAAGACAAAAATTTGTTTGTGACTGTTTCAGAAAGATACCTTTACTAACAAGAAAGTAAAAATTCTCTCTGATATCATAAATATCACTACTTATTTCATAATTTATAATTTCTAGTTTATGTAAAAATATTCTGTTTCATTTTTTTATTAGTTGATTAAAATTTATAGGTAACCAGGATAAAAAAGATAATTAAGTTTATCTTCAGAACTACTTAAGTTTATCTTCCTTACTCTAATTCAAGATGAGAAGATCATGAATATATCTGTGAATTATAAAGTCATTTTTATCCATATAATTTTGTTCAAACTGATGTAAATAAATGTTAGTTATATTATTACTGGCAGGTCCTCCTTGTGGAATGTCTTTAGTTTGTTTTTTATTATATTTTGTATAGTTTTCTATATAAGTACATGATTAATCAACAAAATAAATTTTTCAGAAGATATAAAATTATTAATATTATAAGCCTAATAAATAATTAATTAAAACTTTATAAGATCATCTATATCAATAGAATTAAAAAGCTCTTCAAAATCATATTTATATAGAGCATATATATCTTTGTTTTTAATATTCTTATGTATATTTAAACTCTAATGATTGCAGTTTGCAGTCTTATTGAATTTAATAATAGTTTCCAGTAAATTGTTTTGTAATATTTCACCCACTTTTGTATAGTCAGTATTAAGTCGATTAGTAAATTAGTTCTAAATTTAATAGAGTTTAATGGGGGTATAAAATTTTGGAGTTATAAAGATCTGATGATATTTAATCTTTTTAAAATTTGTTATCCAATTTCTTTTATAAAGAGCTATAATTCTCTATTATTAATTTCTTTATAATTAGTATTATTTTTAAAAAACATTGTTTTCATCAACTTGTTCATTAATAATTAAACTATAGTTATGTCTTATATAACTGCATAATTTCTTCGACTTTGTTAATGTAATATTTTAATAAGTCTATTTGTAATTCTGTAATTTATTTTTTTATCTCAAGAATATTTATTCTATTTTTTAGTCTTAAAGTTTAAGATAATATTTTATACTATTCCACCGGTAAAATATCTCCCAATTCTACTAGATTTGAAGCTGTAGGAAATCGTTCTTTCTTTTGCATTTAAGATATTCCCATAAAGGCCTTATAAAGATATGGTGTGGTGACTGAAGTTACC
The DNA here is from genome assembly GCA_019974015.1 of Nephila pilipes. Taxonomy (NCBI): domain Eukaryota; kingdom Metazoa; phylum Arthropoda; class Arachnida; order Araneae; family Nephilidae; genus Nephila; species Nephila pilipes. The sequence goes on along the minus strand of BMAW01021428.1, from coordinate 18,802 downwards.
AGAACAACTGTTTTACTTCATTTTCGTGTCCATTAAGCCAACTTGTGATGCATATTTCTGCATAAAGGAGAGGATTCTCTACCTGAAACAAGGGACAACTGCCAGGGAAAACTGCCTGTTTCATTGGATCAACTTGATTCTTGAGTACGTTCAAACAGTTTTGGACTGTTACTCTACCCTTCAGAATGACTTTTGTCTCTAAAGAATTCCAAGAAGTAGCAATCCAAGCCATTAAATTCCCGCCTCCATGCTTTATAGTTGGAGCCAAGCAATCAGGATGGATTGCTTCTGCGGGACGTTGCCATGCATAAACTCTTCCTGTGTTGAGAAACAAAGTGAAAGACTATTTGTGTCAGACTAAATTATGTCTTACCAGCTATCGAGGTTCCAGTTTTTGATATTTTTTTTTTACACCACCGTATGCGTTTACTGGCACTGATGATAGTAATGAGGGATTTGTGCTTTGCAACACGGCCATAAAATCTAACCAGAGAAGCTCCCAACGAGTTGTTCTTCTTGAAATGGGATCTTCTCAACTGCTATTTTCTCAATTGTGGATTTAGGTTTTTGACGAATTATTCGTGCCATTACACCCTGGTTCTTGTCTAACAACTTTCTTTTCCGTCCACAGTTTTCAACGCAACTCATTGTTCATTTTTATACCTGACCATAATTTTAGACATAGTTTATCTTACCACACCTACAACTTGGGTTGTTATAAGCACTGTAGCTCTTACTAGGCAAGCACCAATTATCACGCCTTTCTACAAATCGCTGAGATCTTACATTTTAAAATAATATTATTCATATGGTGTCTTATCTGTAACTTCACTACTTAATAAAAATAGCTGATTTCCTTCATTATTTATATATATAGCCTACATGAGAACTTCTGAGCTTCTTCCTTCAGGTGTTTCCATAATTTTGTTCATCACCTGTACTTAACGGTTTTAGTATTTAGATTGCTAACTATATCTCAAATCTAACTTAAGAAAAATAGCATTTTGTTATACTTGGCACAGAGATATTTCATTTTTACATTTTTGAAGTTTTTGATTTCCATTATTATTCTCCATGCACAGTCTCGCTAATTTTTCGATTTGTTAGTTTGAATGTTGGTTGAGTTGTTTGTTGATGAATTGTATTTTGTTCATTTAATTTTACAGCTCTTAAAATTTGTCCTTACACTCGAGGATTTTTGTGTATGCGTGTGTTTCCACATTTTATGATAATTAATTTCAATACGTTAGTTTTTCAAAAAACTGTGGAACTAATTTCGTGATATAAGCATGCATTTCATTTTAAAATTTTTTTCGCATGCATATACTTTTGCTTTTCATAATTTAACCATTCTTCAGAGGTTTTTAATTCAATAATTATTAAGTAATAAATCATAAAATTCTTAATAATAATAACTATATATATATAATTTAAAGCATTAAGAGATATATGAAGTGATATTTCTCCGCATCGGAAAAAAAATCAAAATTTGGGATAGGGGATTGCGCTTTACTTCCACCATATTCATTCTTAGATTTTTTCAGTATTTACTCGAAAAAATTTGTGACATTATTAAAGCCATGTTAAATAACGCCAATACTTAAAAGATTTTGAACAACTGCCAAATGAAAAATCGAGACTCTAGTTGCAGTCACCGTAAATAAACATCCATACAGTCCCTTGTATTTTCTTAAGTATTAATAGAGAAGGGAAAAAAATAGATATTTTGTATAATTTGGATATGGACAAACCTTTCAAATGCATATTGATGATAAATATCAAATAATCAAACACATAATGAAAATAATATTCCCTATATATATATAACTATGTGTGTGTGTGTTTGTATACCTACATGCATAGTCTATACTGGATTCTTATTTGCTGTTTATTTCTTTGTCCATCTGTTTCTGCAATTGACAGACAAAATATTCGGGTAATATTTTTTAATTTTAAATTAGAATTATCTTTCTATTTTCTCATAACTGAATAAATGGATAAATCGCATAAATATATATCATATATTGGACACTTATCAACTTAGATAGAAATTCAACGGTATGTAATTTCTTAATGATCAAGCAAGACATAAAGCATTATCATTTTCAAAGTACAATTTTGGGATTTCTTTTCTAAATTTAAGTTTTTGCTCTATCTAATTTCCGCCCGAGTATTTAGTCGGATGTATTATGAGTTTTTGCGACATCAATTTTTTTTTAGTGTTTGAATAATTTTAGTGTTTGTAGCATTTTAATCTACAGGAGACGTTTGAAAAACTGTATGTTTTCAATTTGTTGATTACTATACATACAAAACCGAATGTTAAGCACTTTTTGAAATCTGACAGCTTAAAAATTAAAGGAGGAAAAAAAGATTGCATCACCAGAACGGATTTAAGACACCACCCTCGCATTTTTTTGTATTTATTATGATTATTAATTGCTTCTCTTTCTTTTGTGGGTAACTGAGGCCGATTTCAAAAGCATAAAACACGTGTTTGAACGTATTTGTCGTGATTTTAAAATAAAACATCATATTCTTTTATTCTTCTAGGGTAAAATCATAAAAATAATAATATTTCATATGTTATTTTAATTCATTAATTTAAGATCATCATAATTTAAAAGTTTCCAAAGCTTCCCTAAGATGAAAGCTAATATTATTTTTTGTGATATAAATCCAGAGTTTGAAAAGTGATAACATCATTCTAATTGGCGTTATACGTTTTTTCCCAACACTCATTACATTGCACTGTGTCAGTTTAGCTCATATCTTTCCATCAGTTTTTCACCCTCTTCCCGATAAGCAGGAGTCTTGAAGTTTTGCTTTGCTCACAAACTCAGTTCAATTTGGGTGACAGTACAATATACAATTATAAAACTAAAAATATGAAAATAATAAAAAAATTGAAAGTACTGAAATGAAACTAAAACCAGCACTTTTCTTGGTGGCAAAAGTGTAAAAAAAGAACTAAAAAATAAAAAAATAATTTTTTCTTCGGTCAGTAAGAAATTAGAGGGAAATGTACTAAAAATGATAGATTACACTCTCATAAATTTAAGAAAAAGAAAAGATTTTTTGATCCAACTGAAAATTTTTGACCAAAAACTGAAGCGTATTGCGCGCTCCTGCTGTCTAATTATGTAACTCATGTAATGGAACATAACATTTCAGTTTTTAGTCAAAAAATTTCTGCTCTATCGAAAAATCTTCACTTTTTTTGTTTATGATAATGATAAGCTGTCACTTTCAGTACATTTTTTTTTAATTTTATTTCTAACTAGTCGAATACATTTTTTAAAAACACTTTTTAGATATTTTTTTTACTCTTTTACCGCGTAAAAGTGTTGGTTTTTGTTTAAAAAACACATTTTTATTATTTTTATCCCTGGGTCTTTCTCTCGCAACTTTTCTCTAAAGTCCTATTTTTCGTATTACGGTGAAAATAATTTAAATAAATAAGTAAAGAAAAATGACAACATTATTCTTGAGAACTTTTTTTCTCTTTTCATCTTAGTTATTTTTAACAGAACATTTTTATGCCAATTCAGATCTTGTTCTTAAAGAAATTATTTTTACAAGTTCATGCTGTGAATTTTTAATTTATTGTAAGCAATTTTTCATTTTAAAAAAAAATGGGTTTCAATATATAAATTTAACACTTCCACAAATTAAAACCCCTAAGCACATTCACAAGAAAATAATTAAGCTTTTATTATTATTATTTTATTATTGCGTAATATGCAACGAATTCAAAAATAAAAATAAAAGAAAACGGATAACTTCAGTCTAAACTGGCACAAAACATTTTTCCTTTTTTTCTTCTCCCTCTCTCGTAAGTTTAAACAGTTCAGTCCTCCTGTACAGAAACCAGGCCCAATTTCAGATTGGGGTGACTACCCTAAGTTCAACCCAAGAATTCTCTCTTTCACAAGCCCTCTTTCCAAAAAAAAAAAAAAAAAAAATGAGGAACGTACACGCAACCCCTTCCTCAACGGAGTGGAAAAAGGGTTTTCTCCACTCGCAACCGGGGAAGCACTGCTTCGATTTCCGCGTAGACATTTTTTGGCAGGTGTCCACGTCTCAAGTCTTGGAGTACTGAAGTGTCGGCCTGTGCGCAGAGGTCACTCGAAATTCAACTGCTGCAGCAGTCGATTCTCTCACTGGGCGAAGTCCAGACGGGAACAGGGTCGCAGAGGTTATAGTCCCACTAAAAGGATGGACGAAGAGGGGGTGGATAAAAAACCAATTTTTTCCCAACTGAAATGCCACTTCCGATTGGACAGAAAGGGGTCGTTTCAATAGTACGGAGTGGGTTAATGACTTAGAGTTGGGCTTTTTACTCTGTTAGTAATCTTTTCTAAAACATAGCACGTAAAGGTACTCAGGTACAAGGAACATAATGTACGAAATAAAACAATCAGTTATCTCCCTTAAGCTTTCACGAAATGTTCGTGTCCTGAAATTTCAATCTCGCGACTGGGTGTAGCCAGAAAATTGTATTAGGTGTCCTTTTTTAAATAATTATTATAAAAATATATTACACAAAAATGTATTTAAATTAATTCATTGTTTTGATTTTCTTAAAATATGTTAATTTGTCGAATTGTTATTTATTTGAACGACAGGGTGATGGTCAGGCACCCGATCATTACGTTTTACGCCCTAGTAGAATTGTAAGAGACCTTAATTATTTAATATCATTTACTTAATCGTATGTATGTATATGACTTAATTACACGCACACACACATATATATGTATGTGTGTGTGTGAGTGTAGTTACATATTTCATTATAATGTAATTCACTGAAGTGTGATGGTTTAATCAGTAATTACCTGTATAAACACACGTTATTCCATTCCAATGCATGGAACAGTATTAATTTCATTATTTCCATTATTCCAAATTTTGTTTTTCTTTCACATAACCTTCTTTAAATTGTTTGATTTTTTAATAGCTTGTTTGAATTTTTTGTGTTTTTTTGGTTTTAAATTTTTTGATTGATTAATTATTTATGTAAATTTTTGCATGGTTTGTGTAGTTATTAATGTGTTTTTAATGATTCCCTTAAATATTTAGTTTTTTCCTTATTAACAGTATGAATTTAGTGTTGGATCTTCTTAGATTGTTATATGTTGTGATTTATCGTATGTATGATATATATATATATATATATATATGTGTGTGTGTGTGTGTATGTGTGTGTGTATGTGTATGTGAGTGCGTGTCAGAGTATCTTCTTCGTATCTCTATGTAAGGTTTTTTTTTTTTTTTTTTGTTTTGAAATAAAAATAATCAAGAAGGGGAAACTGTTTACTACATACTTCTTCTTGTCTGAAGCGATGTTTGTAACTAAACTGAAAGAGTAGTTTTTTTTAAAAAAAAAAAAATAACAGCCACTGATAAGAGAGAGAGAAAGAGGATTTTTAAACATTTAAAAAATGTTTGAGAGGTCTGACCTTATAATTCGTACAACTATTGAGCGCACCATAGTTCTGAAAAAAGCCCATTCGCAAGGACAAGAGAGACCTAAAATAAACACTTTTATTTCAATAAATGATTGCTCCGACTCTTAACTTGAGGTATACAACAAAGGTAGGTCTCAGCTTAAGGTAGACACAATAATTTAACGCCTTAATATGGAGGGGGGAGTGTGATACACGATTTGTTACTGAAATTTGCGGAAATAAGTATCATTCTAAGTCTAAATTGTCTTACTCTAAATTAATTGGTGATTGGTAGCTATTTCTCTCGAGGCAGAAAAGTGCAATTCACATCATGAATCTCTTTTTTCGACTACATTACACAGAATGATATTATATAATAAAATATATATTGCTACTGCAACTCCTTAGATATTTGCGTAAATAACATTGCATGTGAACATTTTTAGAAATTGATGCAAATATATATGGAAAACTAAAAACACAAAAGCCGGGAAATTTTACAAATTTTTTTAAACTAAAGTTTTCATTTAATAGTAAAAACATTTATTGGTGTATTTAATGTATAAAACAAATTGTTTCAGTAGAAATAAAACGGAGTAATAGAGGTTTATTGATAAACAATGGTTATTTCTTTCAAAAAAGGATTTCATTAGTTATGTAAGAAATTATTATTTTCTCGAAACATAATTCTTCATGTATGAGATTGAATGAAAATATTGAACAGATAACAATAATGAAACAATCAGTTCTATGCAGCTAAAATTAGTACTATGGTGTTTCTTAGCAGTTACAATTAATTAATAATTGAAATAATTCAGCATACGTCATACATATGAAAAAATACCCAAAAATATTCGAATAACTTTAATTCGGGGAAAAAAAAAGAAACCAAAAACATTAAAATTAAGAACCACAATCACAAAACATGTTTTTTTTTCGCTCATCCAATATGCGATCGCAATCTATTCGTGCAGAAAAGTTTCTTCAATTTTACTTTTTTGATTAGAATTTTCTTTTTTCCATTTAAGTAATGCAACTGATATAATAAATGGCGTTTTTTTAATAGGGGCGCTGTTTTGCACAAAAAAAATATATATATATATATTTATATTCTACTTTGAAATGCAAATGATTTTTTAAGCAAAGTGTTAATGAACTTTTAATGCCGTTATTAATGATTTATTAATGGCATGTAAATATTCCTTATTTAATTAATGATGTTTATTTAAAAATGGATCAAATTTATTTGTGTTTTATCAATTCTTATATTTTCGCAGATCTTTTCATTTAATCGATCTAAATTCCAATATTTGTGGATGTTGTTTTTTCCGTAATTATTCATGTAAGTCCGGAAATAATGATATCGGTCATATTTCTAATACTTCATTATAATGAATGAAAACTATTTTTTTAAAAAAATGAAAACATAGATTTTCAATAACACTTCAATTTCCTAAGCCCTTACTTTTTATGCTAAGATACCAAAATTTTCTCATATTTAAGTTTAAAAAAATTTGGAATGTTCTTTATATATATTAAATTATATAGAAACAAATATGTTATTAGAAATATATATTAAATTTAATATTCTTTTATGGTTTGTTTCCTTTATCTGATCTGATTTTTAAAAAAAATCTCACCATTTTTTCTTATTAGGTACACAGAAAGCTTATCTTTCAATTGAAAGAAAGATTTTTAAAAAATTAAGAAGATATGTTACAGAAATATTTGATGTATAAAAGTACAAAAAAAATGTGAACATGTTTTGTGGTTTTTACCTGTGGTTCTTAAGTGAAAATGATAGTTCATAAGATGTGTGCAGTTATATTTTTATCACACATTCAAATCCTTCTCTATTACTATTTATCCATTTCGTTTTAAGGATCTCATAACATAGAATATCGAGTGCAGAGTTTTATAATCTATTTTAAAGTAAAAGCATAGCAATTCCTGTCATTTTTTTAGTATTAAGAAGGCAAACGTGTCACATTTTTTATCTCATTTTCGACTTTTCGACCTATTTATCAAAGCATTCTATGTTGAAAGAGAAATAAATCAAAATTTTATAAACTTCCTTAAAAATTTTTGAAACAAAACAAAAAAAAAAAAAAAAAAAAAAATTGAAGAGTAAAACTAGGTATGGTAAATTATATTTATGAGCAACCATAAGTAACTGAAAAATGTATAATAAATATTATACTAATATACTTTCTATATTTTTAATTGAAAAATATTCTTTAAGCCTTAAGATTATAAACTAAGGTAATATTTAAGAATTCATTTAAATTAAGTAATGCATGAAATCAGAACCCGCAATTAGTCTAGAGATATATAAAATTTTCAAAATAATTTTCAGTTTTATTTTTTCACATAAGTTCGAAACTCAGGAGCTTAAATTATATACGTGTATTTAATGCCCAATTGTATTTTCTTTATTGGATTTTTTTTCCTGTTTTTTTTTCTTAAGTTAAAGTTGAGATTTTGGGATTACTACTTTTTAGCTATTGTGAGTTAGAATGAATGTCTCTATAATTATAGGCCTAAAATATCATTATCAGTAGTTTTATTTAATTGTTTATAAAAGCGATTTAGAAATAAAATTGATTGTTAAACTTGTACAAAAGTTTATAATAACAAGAAATTTTAGTCGTAAAATAATTTTCCAACGTTAATCCAAGGCATACTTTTTCAATCGTATAATCATTTCTTTAAATTAAGTACAAAATGGTTTAGTAGTGGAACGGATTCGTATAAAACAGAACATTTAATATTTATACGAGGTATTTGCAAGGAAACAATCTGAATTTGCGTAACATGAAAACTCACGATTTATTTCTTAGTTAAATATTTAAGTAAAAAAATGGGAGGAAGAGAGTTTCAGCTGCAAAATTAATGTAGGAAGGGCATGCAAATATTTGGTTTATGCAGATGCTGACTTTTGAAAATTCGCATCTTCCAAATTTCAGTTGTGAAATAACAAGTTATTTTTAGTCATTTATTTTTAAAAACGTCTGAAAAACAATTCTTTTAATTTACATTTCACATTATTCAAGGCATATTTATTATATAACTCATAATTGGAACAAAGCGGTCCAACTAATCAAACCCTTGTTAACCGAATTTCGGAAAATAAACACAATAAACATCAATATGGGGCAGCATCCTGTCATGTGACCTAGTTTGGATTCAATTTTTCGTTTGCTTTCAACCAAAACTACATATTCAAGCAAAAATTCATACTAATATTCGAGTATTGAAAACTCGCTTTTCAAAGCTGAAGTTTAACGTTTGAGCTGAAAGCGCGCTTTAACATGTGTTTCAATACAGCATTGAAATGTTATTTCAAACACTAATGGGCATGTGATTTGAATAGCAGAGCGTATGAAACCGCAAGGAAATTCCAAAATTACTTGAATTCTCGACTTTTCATTCAGGAATAAGAATGGAATTCAAATACCTTTTTTTTTTTCTCGTTATGTTATGCCTTTACAAATTTTGATGTTTTATTGATACGCTTTAGATCTGATTTAGAACATGTTTCCTAGAATTACATTTATGCTTTATATTCTTCTAAGTATCTAATACTTTGACAGAAATTTTAACATCAAAGTTTCGACTATTAAACTCAAATAACCTGTTTCAATATGAAAAAGGAGAATGAAAAACGAAATTTTTAATGAAATGTTTTATAAATTGGGTAACGCATTTTGAAAAACGGTTTTTCCCAATTACTTGGGACCACTAGAAATATCTGAATTTTTGAAAGATTTTACGGTAAGGTTTTTATGTTTCTTATATTGTAATTTCAAAAACTATTTGTTCAGATTTGGATTAACTTACTATTGTGTTCTTCAGGCCTGGTGTAAGCAATGAAGATTGAATGTCCCCTCTATGATAGCAAATTCAAAGCTGAATTATGGTTTATGTGTATTAACATCATAATATACTGCTGTTTGTAGAAAATGCAACACCATGAAAGAATCATCAGAATCAAATGAAATTTAATGCAGAAACGACTTGTACTGATACAAATAAATGATGAAATTTTCAAAACAAAAGAAACAAATTAAGCGTCCGAAATCAGTATTTGGTGCAGCCACCATGCGCTGCAATAAGTGCTGCTATACGACGTGGCATGGAGTCAAACAGATGTTGAATATCTGCTTGAGGAAGAGAATTCCATATCGCTTGTATGCGCAACCAAAGTTCGTCTTTGGAAACTGCAGGACGCGGATCACGAGCGAGACGCCGACCAACCATATCCCACACGTGCTCAATAGGCGACATATCCGGTGAATAAGCAGGCCAAGGAAGAAGTTGCATGCGTTGTGCTGAACAGAAGTCTCGAACAGTCCGCGCAACATGTGGGCGTGCATTATCCTGCTGAAAGATAGCTCCAGGGATGCCTTGAAGGAAAGGAACGACTTCGGGCTGTAGCACTTCACGGACGTACCTGTTGCTATTGAGATTACCCTCAATTCGTATCAAATTGGATCGTCCATGATACGAAATCGCACCCCAGACCATAACTCCAGGTGTTCGACCACTATGTCGTTCAATAATACACTCAGGAAGGCAGCGTTGACCGGCATAACGTCTAACACGAACACGGCCATCATGGGTCCACAAATTGAAGCGTGATTCATCTGAAAAGACAACTTGGTGCCAATCAGCTCGCCTGTCTCTGTGCTCAAGAGCCCACTGCCGACGCAGCCGTCGATGATTCACCGTGAGGGGAATCCTGTATAAAGGCACCCTTGCACGCAATCCACGGCGCAGCAGACGACGACGAATTGACGAAGCCGACAATTGTACACCTGTAGCAGTAGACCAACGTGCTGCCAGCTGCCTGGAGGAAGCTGTGCGATCATTCACCGCCATACGGAGCAGGTGTCGATCATCGCGCTCTGACGTCACCTTCTGTCGTCCAGTGCCTGTTTTTCGAGTTGTTCGGTGCTCGTCGGTCCACTGCTTCCAAACTCGCATCACTGTGGAACTGTTCCGCTGCATACGAGCTGCTATTGCGCGATAGGAAAATTCTCCTTCTCGAAGGCCGATTATCCTCCCTCGTTCAAACTCCGTAAGTTGCTTGAATTTCTTATTCTTCCGTCGTGGAGGCATACTCAGGTCTCACTAAACGTTTGCCACTAACAAATAATCATAGACTTTTTTCAACGTCCCGCTACAGCACTTTATTTATACGCTTTCAGCATCAATTCAGAGGGCGCTGCGCGCGCCGCGCACGCGCGATGGCTCTGAAACTTTATTAATTTGCATAATATCCTATAATTGACATTTGCTGCGAATTTCATTTGATTCTGATGATTCCTTCATGGTGTTGCATTTTCTACAAACAGCAGTTTATATAAACCTCACAAGGAATCAGACCAGGAAAAACAATCTGTAGGTAAGAATTAAGAAAATTTACAATTGCAAAAAATATTTATCTCTTCTTAATCCGTAGCTTTAAAAGAAATTATCATTCTTCAAAAAGTTCCAGATGCTTTTTCATTGCGCTTTTAAAGTTAATTTGTGTGAATTATCTGGAATTTTAAGATAAACAATTTACTCCCTATCAAATATTTTTCTCATGTATTGTTGTTGTTTTATGTAAATAACAATTTAAAGCATTTTATCGTTAAGAAAAACATTAAATTTGCTTATGAATTGCTTAAAATTGAGTAGTCGACAAAAGACTTCAATGCTCCATAATTTGCCACAAGTAAACAATTTTTAAAATGACGCCCCTCATATATATATATATATATATATATATATATATTTTAGGTAAGAATTAAGAAAATTTACAATTGCAAAAAATATTTATC
>BMAW01021421.1:100918-112050 GCA_019974015.1 Nephila pilipes | reverse complement strand
ATATATATATATATATATATATATATATATATATATATATATATTAATTATCTCTTATGTTCTTATTAGGAATTAAAATACCAGTCTATCAGTAAATTGCTACTTTTCGCCTCTTATTGTTACAGGTTATTCTAAATAGTTTTAACTGATAATTCGTTAAATTATGTATATAGCTATAAAATATTTTTGTTCTTCTTTCTTCGGGAATAATGAATTGAAAGAGGCTTTGATATTTTGTATAAAAGAGCTAAGAAATATATTCAAATATTTTCCAATGTCCTTACGATACTGATCTTGATTCTTTGAAAGTTGAGATGATTATAGAATTTTTAAAAAGGCCTTTAAAGCCATCGTGTTGTTTATCATTGCGATGTTAGCGTTGATCAATTATGTTTTTGACGAGCGTATATTTTAAAACATGTTGACGAACAGATCTCGTATTGAATTATACATTTTAATGTGTTTATTGTGAAAAATTATTCATGTATAAATATAAGTTATGATTTGTCATAAAATTGCTAATTTTTTTTCATTTAATTTTTATCACGATATAGAAGAACGTCACGATATGAAACGTCCTATTATTATTAATGTTTATTTTTAGAATATATTCATGGCTTGCAGAAATTACTGGATGCCGGATTTGTTTGAGTTTTACTAAACTATCAATAATAATAAATGTCCGTAAATTTGCAATTATTATTTTAAAATAACGCAAAAGTTTTTTGATACTCAAAGGTTTTTTCCACAATAAATACATCACAACAAATAAAATGCATATTTGTGTGCTTCTTGCATAATTGATACCATTCTTCGTTGTTCTCATCAACGTTGTTTGTATACTTTTTTGCAGGTGTTGAATTCTTAAAGGACTATGTAACTCGCCATAACAATATAAATTATTATATAACTAGACTCACTATAGTAAATATTATTTATTGCATACTCTGGAATTCTCTTTCTTTATTTTCATATTTTAAAATTTCTGTATTCAATATTTTTAACTTTAAATACAATATCTTGTTATTTATTTCCCATCTCCCATTTTAAAGATTTTTAGTGTTAAAATTCTTGTATTGTCAGAAGTGACAATAGCCCTGTGTTTAAAATAGATTATTGATTTAAAAGTAATGCTTCCATGGCAATAACTTTTCAAATTTTCTTCCAATTTTCACAATTCGTGTTGTTGCACCTGAAAGAAACACGCATCCTCTACATAATGGACTATTCACTTTTCAACATAGTATCCAACCGTTTCCATGCACTTTTGCACCAGCCATTTGTGACAAGTTGGGTAAGACCTTCTTAAGAAATTCCAGTGTCGACAGCAATTTTTTTCTTGTGTGAGACGGAAATTGATATCCCTTTAGTTAATATTTTATCTTTGGGAAAAGGAGGAAGTAGCAAGTTCCTAGGTCAAGCGCAATGATGCTTCGTTGTTTCAATCTCATCATCTGCGCAGCCATTTTTTTCAGTGATAGGCACAATACTGATACCTAGGAATAAAAACAATAACAAAACAAACAAACAAATGTATCACACAGATGACATACAGCGTTGAGGCACAGCAATAGTTTTGAAAATCGAGTGACAAATAAAATGTTACGGTCATGGAGGCATTAATTTTCAATTGATCATAGTATTTTATTATACTTTTGCCATACACTTTATAAAAATCAATATATTATCTACTTAATTTTATTTAATTTCCATAGAAATTTCCTTCAATCCTCAAATGTAGTTTTGATTAATGCCTTCTTGAAATATTGAGATTGATCACTGAATTGAATTAAAGAACTTTACTTAAATGGAAGTACGCAATTATTGTAATTAAATAAAAGTACTTTATCATTATAATTAAATGGAAGTACTTAATTATTGCAATTAAGTGAAACTACATAATTTTATTAAGTAAATGAGACTACTTAATTACTGTAAATGTGATAAAAGGCCTCTCAAATTTAATGTAGGCAACGGTTTTTTACGAGCCGCAAAGTTTCACTTTTAATTGTTTTGCTTTGTAAAAAGTGCATTTTCAGAAAGTAAATTATTTAAAAAGCATTCATGTCTTCGTATATTTCAATTGGTGATATTTATATAGACAAGTCTCTTTTAAAATGGCGTTTTCTCAAGTGTATTTCATGATTTATATTTTGTATCTCTCGTGTCTTTAAGCAATGCATTAAGATAACTGAGATACTGAAATGCTTCGAATTTTGGAGTTTCTTATTGAAATATTAAGAGTTCTTCGTTGATTTATTATTTATGAGAATTTAATTAAATGAATGATCAAGAATTGAATTTTAAAATTGTAAACAGACGTGCATGCTATTGAGAAAAATATTTATATTGGCTTTTTTCTCCAAATGGGGTTTTAAGGAATCCGTATAATGTCCAGAAATTCTACTTCACTGAATGAAATGAGAGCATTCCCAGTACACTCTTAAGCGTTATTTTTAAAACTTAAGGGATTATTATTTAAAGGAATGAACACATACGCAATCGCACGTTCACACTCCTCACTCTCTCTCTCTCTCTCACCCCATATGTTATATGTATGTGAGTGTACTTCCTCTCCCTAACTGAAAAAAATTAGAAAAACCAAACATTTTTAAGAAAACCTAAAAATGAGAAATGATATTCTGAATGAAACCGAAATATACGTTATTGGAAAGAAAGTTAGAAAAAACCAAAAAATTTTTGAAAGTACCTAAAAATGGACAATGATACATTGAATGTTGTTATATACTTTGGACTATTCAGCTGGAGTATTCTAGAATTTTCAGAGAAACTATCCCCATCAACAAAACATGTTACTAAATTGTTATAACCAAACCAAAGTTATAAATTGAAACAAAAAATCTAGAAAAAATCCATATTAATTAATTTAAAAAAGAAAAAAAAAATCGTAAAAATCTCAATATAAATCTTTAAAACCCAAAAGTTAAAAAAATTCAAGTAAATCCCTCCACATGCTGAGAACTAACCGGCTGTTCTGACAAAGCAAACATATGCAAACTAAGTGAAGTCAAAGTGAATTGCAGTCTTTCTGCTACTGCTAATTAAGGTAGCACTGAAATATAAGCAATGGAAAGGAATGAGAGAGGAACCACATTCTGTGTTCACGGTTCTGTCTGCCCCCTTCTTAACTGTTCTTTTAACTGATTTTAAATAAAGTATCATTGTTGTTCGCATGAGTGTCCAATCCTTTCTAGTGTGATATTTCATAACCTTTCGATTTGGAGTCAGAATATTTAGGAATTCATCATGTTTAATTGCAAACTTTAAGGTTGCCACATTGGTGACCAGTCCTTTCACACTGCGGACTTTTGCCAATTTTTGAAGGACATTTTTCTTTTGGACTTTTTACAGATCGTCTTTTTAATGTGAGTTTGTTTTTTTTCTTTGCTTACCCACATTTGGCTTTTGCGCCATTTTTTAAATTGCTCACATCACGATGTTGAATTTTGACTTTGCTTTTACTGTGTTTCCGTCTTTATTTACGTGTAACTATCGAAGCACTGCCACAGTGCAGTAATTCAGTAATATATATAGAAATAAGTCGTATTAATTAACTAAAATTTTTATAGAAGCATGAATGAAAACTAAAAAAAAAATTTAAAGTTGCAAAGAGGACATGTAAATAATTTTTAATTTCGTATTAAATGTTTCAATTGCTAAACAAACTAGAACAAAAAAAAAGAGAAGAAATTACATAACGAAACGTTAAAGAAAGATATAAATATGCACGAAAGAATCTAAACCGATAAATAATGGCAAGGTGATAAAGTTAAACTTATCAGTAAATACAATATTAAGTATGACATGGAAAGGAAATAATGAAAAAACCAATACTGAAAAAAAAAACGAACTTACACACACATACACACACACACAGAGAGAGAGAGAGAGATTGATTGCAAGAGGAAATATGTAAGAGGAAATAGAGATATGTATCTTAATATATAAACTTGCCTGTAACTAACTATAATATCGATCAAAAAATAAAGATCAATATCTTGCTTTAAATAGAAAATAAAATGAGTAATTTGTTGACTAAATATTATTCTAAAAGAAACATTTTCTCATATTTCTAATAGATTCCAGCGATAAATAAATAAAAAGAGAAAACATAAAAACATTTCTGCACCTTCATCAATTTAGAATACATCCATTTTTATGTTATGTTTCATATATAGGTGGAAAAGAAAAAAATCATAAGTTCGATTCTGTTTGTATATTAGGGAGGGGGGACGGCACAAAATCATTTTTAGGTGAATTCGTTTCCGAATTTATTGGACCATCGCAGATGCAACTGTTTGCTTACATCCCATCTTTTTACTTATTCGTATTTTCTTTATTTTTACTATTTTTTTAACTTAAAATTTTCTATTTATTGAAGAAAGAAAAAATGTATTGAGGAAGACGGTGAAAAAAAAAAGCTATATAATGAGTTTTGACAAGCTTTTGGAAGTCAAATATTGTAATGGATGGAGTCAATTTTTCAACAGTTTATTTACAAAAAATGTTTAAATTGAATCATTTTTTTTTACTTTAACACTTTTCTTAGAAACATGAGGATATAAATTTTTTTTTCTTCATAACGTTCTATTTCCACAATGCAGAATAAAAGCTTCTGAAAGCCGGAAAAGGTTATTATGTTACGTGTTGTCAATATTTATTAATTATTTGGTTATAATTAGAAGGATTTGTAATTTTTAATTCTTAGTTTCAGTCGTTTTGCAAATAATTCTTTATTTCCCAACCAACTTATATCAGTCTGATTTTTTTACTTTTATGAAATGCTTTTTTATAGCCAGAAAATAAGAGTATTAGACTTTTATCATACATTATTGCTCAAAAAGAGAGTATTTGTATGTAATTTTATAAATCCTTTGATTTTATTCATTGAAATTTTTAGTCAAGATAAAAATATGAAATATAGGAATCATATGAAAAATGTAAAAAGTTAGAAAGGAAATTATACAATTATATTCAAAAAACCTTTTTTTAAATATAATTTTAAAAAATTAGTTCTATGAACTGCTTTTTTCAAGTATTGAAATCATTAAAATAAAACTTCACTGATATTTGCTTTCACTAATTAAACAATATATTGTTCGAGGAAACAAAAGCCAGTCATAGTGTACACCTAATGAAATTAAATTAAATAAAAAACGAAGGAAATGTTTTAAAAATACAACCGAAAATCCAATATTTAATTAAAATAAAATCAAAATTATTTCTTATAAAATTTTATTACTTACATATGTTTGAAAAAAAATTTTCACTTGGAAAAACATGCAGCTCAGAAAGACGTTTTCTAATAGCATCAGACGAATTTTGTATATTTTTACCATAGCAACTAAGACAAGTTATTGAAAGGTTAAATAATCATATGACATCCCTTTATTCTTCGTATGTTCATCTATGTAGTCGCTAACCTCTTACACAGAGATCCAATATGACACTGCACAGAAAAAGAGAAATTACTACATCAAAAGCTACAACTCCGTTACCTGCTGGAAAAGGTCTTAATACTATTTTTTGGAATGCTCGGGGTATTGCGTGCATCGAATTATTTTATGACCGACTTATAACTATTGTAGTATATTCCTGTGAACTATTAAAGCATATCGAAACAGCGTATCGGTCCAATGGCCGTTCCATTGCGATTAGTAATGTCTCTCTTCTCTAGAGCATTGTAAAATCTCAAACAGTTGCCGTAATTTAAAATAGTTGAGAAAATGTTTTAGACAACTATTGAATGTCCTCTCTACAATCCGAAATTTACATCTTCACAGTACAAATCGTTTGGATCTCTCAAATAATTGATAGGAAAGAAAGTGTAATTTTCACTGTTTATTACTTAGTTTGTAATTAGCGATTATTTCTATCAGACTCTTGTGCCATAGTTCAATTAAATGTAACTAACTCTGAGGTTCAATAACCTCTCCAAAGACACACAAGTTCAATCCAACTTAACTATTTATTTATCAATTACTATAATTTAACGGGTTATGGCTCTCTTTGGGCTGTATGGATAGCCAACCAATGTAAATATCACTGAAATTATATGTTCTTACCAAACTCCTCACATTGGAGTTACTTTCTCCGACAAATCCTCTACGACATCAATAATTGGTAATTAACTCTTGATATTATCGGCCTCTTATTACAACAACACTCAGAGTAAACCAGACTCTCTCCTTCCTCTAAATTTCACTTTACTTATATATCATATCTGAATCACTTCTCTTTATTTCCACCTGCATTTAATTAACATAATCACGTTTCATTTCGGTTGGGAATAAATTGCTATTTCACTCAATCAATCTCAATTAAATTCCCCAAGTTTGTGAAGAGAAAATCGCGAATAGCCGAACATCACAAGTTCATCATTTACAATTCAACTTGATTAATTAAAAACAAATCACCCGCCAACAAAAAGAGGAGTTGAGTTCAGTTATATGTTTAGCAACTTACTATTCACTTTTTCGAATATCAGAGTTCAATAATTTATCTTAACATCTCTCTCTGTAGATAAATTCACCAAATGCATTTGAACAAATGTTTAGGATATCAATTTAAATCATGAGATAAATGAGATGTATATCTTATTTATCTTTTACATTAGACTGGCCTACAAAAGCTGTCAAAGTGCATGTATGTAAATAATAGCTTCTGATGTTCTAGGAAAGTCTCATGAACTATTTTTATTGCAGCAATCTAAGAGGAATCAGACGAAACATTTGATTAATCCAAAATAAAATTTGATTTATCTAATTTTTCCATTGTTTTAATGCAGAGTTTTAAGAACCAAGTAAAAAGTTCGAATAACCCGAAATTTCGCTTTCTTGAAAATAAAACTATAGGAGTTTGCTGCAATTCCAACCATTAAGAGGAAAATGATGAAAAATTACTTGTTTCAAACCATCGATAATACTATTAGATGTGGCAATTCGAAACACGAAAGCTTTAAAAAATTTGTTTTGATATTGTAGATGGAAACATGCTTTAATTCTGAGTTA
This sequence comes from Nephila pilipes, assembly GCA_019974015.1. NCBI lineage: Eukaryota > Metazoa > Arthropoda > Arachnida > Araneae > Nephilidae > Nephila > Nephila pilipes. Next base: position 105,019 of record BMAW01021421.1, on the reverse strand, counting down.
TTATTTTTACGTGACATTCTTTTTTATCAATTAATTATGACATTTATTAACAGTTTTTCTGTACTAGGAACTTTAAAAATAATAAGCAAAGTTCAGCTTATTAGACTTTCATGTAAGAGTGAAGGAAATAATTCCAATATCCATCACAATTTCCTACTCGTATTAGATTCTGAAGGATGAAGTATGGCTAAATGTCCCTTTTGTTATTAAATGAAGCATGCTTCGATTTGTTGTAGACTTGGAAAGTGTTTGGTTAAACTAAATCTTCGAAATAATTTTTTTTACTTACTTTTGAAAATTTTACCAGATTTTAAAAATTTAACTCAGCATCTCCAGAATTTCCTATCACAGTTACATGACTTAAAAAATTTACTTTGACTCTTTGAGAAATTCCTTATAATATATCTGATATTATTATTAATTTTGGATATTTTACACAATATAATTATTAAGCCTGGATATTGTTCTATAGAGATATTAAAACTGTGTTTGGGGCATTCCTTAAATGATTTTCTGGATAAAGTGTCTATATGCTTCCCGCTTAAAAATGTTTTATTCATAGCATTTCGAATCTTGTAATTTCTTATTGAATTACAAGATTCTAATGAAGACATCTTGTAATTTCTGATTGAAATACAGGGTAGGCCAAAAGTATTGAGTGTATTTCCTATTTCAAAAAAAAAAAAAAAAAAAAAAAAAAAAAAAAAAAGAACAAATCGGGGTACGTACATGTTTACTTTTTATTGGAAAGGCAACATAAAACAATTTTATACAGCACAATTTTAAACATTATATAAGTTCCTCATGAACTCCGTTTGTGGCACGCAATATATCAAGCCGAAATTCGTTTTGACGTCAAGTGTTTAGCTACATTTCGGCTGATATCCCTCCAATGACTTGAATGATTCGTTATTTTTGCTCATCGATATCTAGAACTGGAGTTGTGTACAATCGGTCCTTTACATACTCCCAAAAGAAAAAGTCAAGGGGTGCAATGTCGAGTGATCTTGACGGCCATGATATCGGCTTCCCACGACCGATCTAACGATAAGGAAATGTTTTGTCCAACTCGGCTCGAACTATGAAACCCCAGTGTTGGAACCCAGTGCCGTCTTATTGAAAGATAACTCGATGCTGATATCGTTCAAATTGAGGATAAGCATTGCACTGCAGCATGTCTAGATATGTAACGCTGGTCACTGTCTGTTCGATAAAGAAAAAAGGCCCGAAGATTTCATCTGCAATCAATGCGCACCAAACATTCATTTTAGTGCTATTGTGTGCTTTTTTTTCTTACTGAACGAGAAGATTCAGCTTCCCAGATCCGACAGTCATGACGGTAAACGTATGCAGAAGAGTGGTAAGTTGCTTCATCGGTGATGACGACGTTTTTTAAGTAACATTTGTCTTCGATTTTGTTAAGAATACACACGGCGTAATCGAAACGCTTAGATGTGTAGTTCGATTTCAATTCGTGCAATCTTCGAACGATTACAACGGATTTGCTTTCATGGAATTATAAAACGCACATTGCCTTTTCCAGCATCGTAGTCATTTGCAGACTGAAGCAAATAGTAAAATTTCCAAGATAAATGCTGTCGCGCCATCTACCGGCGAATTATTTGAAAGTTATTTAATGTTTAAGATTTTGTAGAATAAAACAGCTTTATATTATCTTTCCAAAAAAAAAAAAAAAAAATTTACGTACCTCAAATTTTTTTTTTTTTTTTTTTTTTTTCCCAAGCATGAAATATGCTCAATAATTACTTTTGGCGCACCCTGTACATTGAATATGAAATTTGTGTTATAAATTTTGAACGTTTTCATTATTGCGTGGTATATAATAATGGCTTTCAGTGTGTAATAAAAATATCAACAATGTAATCCTTGTAAATTTGTTACAGTTTCACCAGCCTCTTCCGTTTTCTCATTCATTTAGAATAAGAATTTTCTGATTGGGTTTTCTATGATACTTTCCAAGCTTAAAAGATTTTAAGATCAGTGTGATAATATGTTACCATTAAAATTATAACATGTTCTTAAAGACGAAAAGGAAGTTTAAAAAATGGATTTGCTATTAACAGATTTTTTTTTAAATCCCGAACGAAAGAATTTCTAAGTTTTACAAATTAATTTGTGAACATTTACGTATATAAATATCTATAAATTCCTTCATGTACATGAGCATTTCTTTGCCTCTCTACATATAATTTTTATTCACATATAATTTATGTATATTTATGAATACATGAAACTTAGAATGTTCATGTAAAATGGAAATAACATCATCGAGAACTATTGAAAATCTATTAAGGACAAAGATGAATGTTGCAAGTAGAACACACACACACACACAAAATTGACGTAACTATAATTATGAAGTGCTTCAATTTAAAATTCAAAAAATGATCTGGTATATATTTATTAATTTGCGAAAAGAGGATACATAATGGATATTTTTGTTCGCAACGTATCATAAATGAATAAAACATATTCTATATAATTTCAAATTTTAAACTAAATTAAGAATACATAGATTTTCTCATTGCTATTATATTTTTTACTAATTTTTCACCAGTAAAATTTTCTAGTTTCTATTTCTAAGCATATTTAGAAAAACATTCATTATTACTTCATCAAATTTATTTCCTCGATTACTAAATCAGTTTCTGTTCATTTATTCTTTAACGAGGGTGGTTCAAAAGTTCAAAAAGTGCTTGTGTTTGAAGACAGACGGCATCATTAAGCTAATTTTTTTTTATCATTGAGTGCTGCTATCTGTTGAACGAAACTGAAACACATTAGACACTGATTCATAATTTAGTTTATATATAAGTTAACTATACTGATTTATAAATTAAATTTTGTTCTGACAGTCATTTGCTGTCCAATCAAACTTTAATTGCTTCCAAGTTCTCTCAGTCGAAAAGACTCATCAATATACACCAGAAATCAAGCAAATATAAAAAAAGCTGGGTTGCAACGGTGAATCTGCTCCAAAGCAGGCTGGGATGATGTCATGGGCCTGAAAAGCTGTGACGAAAAATTCTCGAGGTGCGAAAGGCGTTATGATCGCAAATACGAGTAACTGAGACTTAGACAGCTGTCTAGTGAGTCATGATGCTCGCCAAAATGCCATTTTCGATGCCACAAGTGCCATTTCCTGGATTTTCTAAGGTCTTTTTGAACAACCCTCGTACAAATCGAGGGGTTTATTAATTATGCATAGTTTTCCTGATTCTCAAATTTAGACATTTGATAAACTTCTTCGCAAACATTGCAATCAATATTTAAATGTGTTTCTTAATGAAGGAAATAAAATAGGGTTCAATTAAGCTTATTAAAATTTTATTCTTATAGTTCTTATGAATTATGTACGCAATTCACAAAATTTAGTAGTAATAATGTCTCTCCCTTATAATCTTTTCTGAAGAAGGGAATAATTTTTAACCAAATATTGTTATTTAAATAAATTTATCAGGTTACGTTTCTGTAAGAAATAAATATTTGTAAAATTTAGACATTTATAACACGATATAAAAAGTATTATCCGATAACCGTTATTTTTCAAAAGAAATTTGAAGATAATGAGAAGTGAAGGTCCAATGGAAAAGACAATAACTTCTGATAGTAATTGATATAGAATGTTTTCGGAGAAAAAAGGAATACGTTGTTAACAAGAAAGTGTAAATGGAATCCTTTTAGAAGTTAAAAGCAAATATTTCTCAAAAAGTGTAGGAGTGACATTGTAAAATATAATTGGAATAAAATGTTCTTATCAAATTTATATCAAAATAATTGTGTTTAAAACATTTTGGTTTCGAATATTTTAAAAATGTTAGTGTATTACAAAACACTTCATTCATAAAACACCATAAATCACATATTATCAAAATATCTATGAAGCCTTTGAAACTTGCTTTTATGATAAATATTGCAATTGATGAGTGAAAAAAAATTATCCTTTTTTTAAAGATGTTAGAGAATAAAAGTAATGCTAATTATTACAAGATATTTTAAACGATTAGCTATAATGAAATATAACAAATCTCTCACAGATTTATCAATCAGAGGGATAAAAAGAATTGTTAGACAAAAAAA